>JBBMOI010000003.1:39945000-40067500 GCA_038088405.1 Porites divaricata
AGATAATGGTACAAAAAAAGGCTAAATACTGAATGGACTGAAAATGTCAATGGAAGCTAGCATAAGCCCACCAATATACTGCTTTGTTTGGTTTACTAGCTCAGCTGAAAGACCAAATTGTGGAAGAAAGCGTCAAATCCGAGACTCCCTGTGATGTTATCTGGCCTTGAATTTTCATTTTATTCAGAATCAGAAGCAGTTAAAATTTGGGAAGTTAGATCTACATGCATGCATATACATAAACACTCACTCCATGATGTTAATATTGTTGCAGATTGACATCAATTGTCTGAAACATATTGTTAAACGATTAGGAAGTCAGCTGGAGACACTGCGCTTAGCAAATTGCTGTCGTGTTACTGGAACTCATATACTTCCACTTATTCAGGTATTTCGATGTAAATCCTCATTTAAGTCTCTTCTCAAATAAACCCCCCTTCCACTCACCTTTTTAATTTTGACCGTGAAACTTCATGTAGACTGATCCAGTTTGATTTACGTATTGATTGAATTGATTTGATGTATTAATTGAAGGGGAAATTCAAATGCAAACCCTCCAACTTCATGTGCCTGAGCTTTCGCACGTTGCATTTTAATATGAAAATTTAAAACCATCTTCTTCACTAAATTAAATAAGCCCCTCTCTTTTTAAGCCTCCATGCCCCCCCCCCCCCCCCCCTTCTCAAATATGCTAGACATTATAAATAAGATAATAAGACGCCCAGGGGCTTGGATTTACCGCACATTGTACTTGCAAGTAAACTAAATCACTTTGACGTTACAAGTACATTTCCACATGTACTTGTTAATTAATACTATTAAAATTATCTTGCATACATATCCATGTAGGTATTTATTCAGCTTTCTGAGTAAGGAAAATGCTATTAAACATTTAATTTTTTTCAATTTGTTTTACAGGAGAATTGTCCAAACTTGATAGACCTTGATGTTAGTGGTACCAACATTCGAAAAATTCACATAGAAAAGCTGCAGGTATTCTTCTGTCTTCTGTCTTCCATAGAAACTGTAACATTGTTCAGTCATGTCCTGAGTGGAAGGATGGGGACAGATGATGATCAAACTATCACTAAGATGGACTGGTTTGTTAGCTTGGAGTTGTGCTCTTGTTCCTAAGATTTTGATTTGAATATTCGATTTTGGTGCCGAAAAGTTGCACGAGAAACTGAACACAGGGCAGATAGAGTTATGTTTTATATATATTTTTCAGGAGCCTGTGTAGCTGGTGGGATGTTTTGCCAAAAAACAACAGCGCTTCCCAGCTATATTTTGTTTACTTATTGTGATTAACATTTTTTAAAAAAACAAACAGGTAAACAACTACAACCATTAACCTTGCAACCAAATAGTCTCCTTCACAGCTGCTCAGGCTGGAGTCACACAAGCTGGTGGAGAGCTTGCGTGACTCCCGCCCCATTTGCTATGAAGGAGAGTAGCAACCCGGCACCAGACTTAATTCAATGAAGTTCGCCTTAAGCAAAAACTATCAAAGTGGCTAGTATTCATAACCTTAAAATCGTGAGACTACTCTTGCCTTGGGGCCTGCAAACAGCTAGTGTTCCTTTATGTTATTAGGTTTTCCTACATTTAAATCTGGGACCTGGATCTTTTTACAACTTCTGGGCCATAGAAAGTGCATTACTGAGACTCAGAGCTTGAGAACCTTCGGGTGGAACACATTGAAACTTATGATAACTCAGATCCTTTCTTTGTGTTTTACAGGCTGGCTGTCCTAAACTAAGACGCCTTATGTTGGCCAATCTGTTACTTAACTCCATACCAAAAACCAATGAAAAGGTACAGTAAACTGATTCATAGCCTTGATACTTTTTTATGTTATGGGTAGTAGAGTAGATGCATTGCCGAGGGGGTCCACCGACATACAATTGAATAGAAGCTATTAGACTCAGGAAACCTATCAAACATCCACACAGCAAGAACACTTTGAAAATTCAGCCAAATGCTCTAAGTTAGAATTTTTTGAGAGTCAGTGTTGGGACTGGTTGATGCTCAAGTCTCATCATTCACCATTTTAGAAATTTAAAGGAAACTAGTCCAAGTTAGCTTTTGCAAAAACTTCTGTTACAGACAACTGTTACTAGGGAGGAGGAAAACAGCCAATAGCTGACTGGCCCGCCCCCCCCCCCCCCCCCAGTAACAATCCCAGAAACAACTGCGGGACACATTTCAGCTAAGCTCTAGTGAAGTCCCCTTCTTGTTCAGGGTTGCCATGGTCTAGGAAAATTCAGGGAAAATCTTTGATAAAAAGTCAGGGAAATCTATTTTCTGGTTTATACAGTTCTTAAGTTTTCCTCGAGATTTTGAAATGCATTTTCTTTTGAAAACTATGCTGCAAAGCAAACAAAGAGATCAATTTGACACTCTATGCCTGACACATGTAGTTGTGGTCAGTGGTTTTCCTTCTGAATGCGTTCTTCCAAATTCCTTCTTCCTCTTGGCCGGCAAAAAAAGCTAAAGCGAATGTAAACATAGATTGTTTCTCATTAATAAAAAGTCAGTGAAAACTGTTTAAAGGTCAGTTAAAAGTCAGGAAAATTTGAACTTTCTGATGAGTGGCCACCCTGTTATTCTAAAGTAGCGAATGGCCATGGTACATGTATGTTTTGACGTGCAGAGATGAGTTTCAAACCAGCTTTGTCTTGTCATCTCCTTTCAACACTGTCAATGTTGTTGAACTAGGGCAAGCTGTGACAGCTCTTTTCCTTTTTTCTGAATAAGAACATGATGAAATATTCATGTTTGCTGAGGGAATGTCTCAAGGCTTTCATGCAACATTGTGCTAGCATGAAGTTCATCTTGCTCTCTGGATCTGACTTTGTCCTTCGTTTCCTTTCAGTCAGCAAATGGTTTTCCTGATCTTGAGGTGGTGGACCTTTCTTGTGATTACTATGGACTTGATCGTAGAAATGATCAGCTGTTATACAGGTGAGATAGCAATGACATCTTGTTACTGAATTCAAACCCCTTAATTAAGTGTGATTGAATATATATCATAAATTTAAATCCTATTTTACACCTTATAAATACTAAATTAATTTTATTATTATTAATTATTATTATTCCTCAAACCTCCATGTGCAACTCGTAAGCAACCACCTCCCATAAGCGTTCACTTCTCCAAAACATCAAAATTTTCCCAGTCACAGCCCTATAATGATTAGAACCTCTTGTAAGTTATTGTGACCACTTTTTGGCCTCTCAGTTTTGTAGTCACTGTACATGTTTTTCACCTCTTGTTAGGGATCAGTTGATACATTGTGTGGTCTCAGTGTATACAAAGATCATGTGAAAACATATTATACATGTACCTGCACTTAGCTTATAAATGGCACACACTAAATTATTTGCTAAAAGGACCTCTTTTTTTCTTTATATTTTAAAGCACTGATTTGTATTAATTAATTATTCTGTGTGTGAGTTAAAATAAAAATTGACTTGACTTGACTTGACTTGACTTTTTGGCAGGTACTTCCTGTGGTTTGATTCTCTCAAGTGACCACCAGCAGTGACCCCATCTTTTAGTTACAGCTTTTAATGCTTTATTCGTGACTTTTAATTGTGCCCAGTTTGAAAAAAAATCTGGACATTAGAGACTTTTCAAGGGAATTGATCAATCTTGGAGCAACCTCGTTCCCAGGGTTCTCTCCTGCTTATCCGTGAAATAGGATAGAATCCTGCGAACGAGGTTGATCATGGAGGTTAAAGGGTATCTTTACATTATATTTTTATTATAACTGTCTCTGGAATGCATGTGTACCTTTTTTGTATGATACTTTTTTACTTGTAGAATACTGTGGGCATCCAAAGATCTCCGAGTATTGTTTCTCGAAGGGCCCAATCTGATTACTGCCGAGGGATTTCGGGTATGTCACTTTCTAATCTTAGTAAAACAAGCCAATGTTGAATTGTTCCTTAAAGTTCGAGCACAAGCTGTAGCCTGAGAAAAAAGGCGATATTAGCGCTTCTCATTGATTGAAACAAATTTTCAATTAATCAGGACAGTGGCAGACGCATACCTTCAGATAAGGAGGTGTACCCAGTCATCCAAATCCTGAGATAAGTTGGGGGAGGGGGGGCGTTAGGGCGAAACGGACTTCAAAAATTTTGGGGGGACCCTTCGGGCCTCCGTTTTGTCTAGAAATAAGAGGGGGGCCGGGTCCCCCAGGTATCTCCGCTGTATCAGCCACTGCAGATGCTCCATTTTAAGTCTCTGTAACTCTTAATAGAAAATCCCTTTTCATCCACTGCTTACTAACGTCTCCAACGTCTCTAGAATCTGCCAGATTTTCCTTTGAAAATGCTGATATACAACAATGCGTCATATTGTAAAGTTGCTGCTATTTTTGAAAAGGTAAGACAAATTCCTTATGTTCTCCTATAACAAAACACACCTAATGTCTTTTTAACCGCCGACCGGTTAGCTCAGTTGGAATAGCGCCGGTCTGCTGAGCGGGAGGTCGTGAGTTCAAACCCCGGCCGGACCATCAACCAAGGTCTTTTAAAAAACTGGTGAGATCATGCTTGCTATGAGCCTTTCTCAGTTCAGATGATCGCGTCATTGGGCGGCAACGTTAAGCCGTTGGCCTTGTCTCCTTCATCCTTGTACTTCAGTTGGAAGGGGACGTAAAAGAACCCGTGACATTGTTCGAAAAGAGTAGGGGACGTAGGCCCCGATGTCATGGTCTAACTGACTTGTGCCGTCATCGGTCTGGGTGGGCGAGGTGTGATCTGGCGACTAGGTACGAGTCTGGACCTCAACAGTGAAGAATAAGAAGCGAATCAAAACAAAACAATTTCAGTACTTATAATATCATAAATGTAGTTCTCAAAACCGAACGAAGGATTTATAAAGTACTTCCCCCTTATTGATATCTGCATTTTTTTCGTTTACCGGCTTCTATCCAGCTGCTCCTTGAGTAGCTTTAAAAATCGTTGCCTTTTTAGCTTGCGGCCGCATGTTTGTGTTATTGTGTTTATTCACGAAGTTAGAACTGGCAGCATTTTTTCCCGCCTTCTCTCACGTCACTTTCCACTGGGCCGAGTTTACTTTGTAAGGACTTCTAGGATCTTTACAGCGCGGCGGCTATTTTGTCCCGAGAGTTTAAAAAAGCTTTGTTTTTGCACGGTTACCCTCGCAGTGAGAACGAGGCTAGCCGTGCAAATACAAAGCTTTTTTAAATTCTCGTGTCAAAATCGCCGCTGCGTGACAATGGTCTATTAAGCCTGGTTTTAACTAGCGCCTAAGCGTAAGCATAAGTATAAGCACAAGCACATGTGTAAGCAAGTGAAAACTGGGTCGACATAACCATAAGCACAAGAAAAACAGCAAAGGTCGTTCTCCTTGTTTGGCATGGTTCGTACCATCTTGAAAAGGTCTTGAATTTTATTGGTCGTCTTGAAAAGTCCTTGAATTTGGTTTAGGTCCTTGAAAAGTACTGGATTTCTTTATTAGGTCTTAAAAAGTCTTTGAAATTCACACCCTTGTCTACGCCAGGCACCTTTTTCTGTAAAATTATTCGTGGAAAATTTGGCTCATCCTCGGTGTAAGAACCTGTAAAACTCACGGGTAACGTAGAAACAATTTTGTCCATGTTTCTTTTTTTCAAATGCTATTTCTGTACCTCAGATGGTATTGGAAGTCATACCCAGTCATTTTGCAAAGTCTCTGACGTGTTTTAGCCAATAGGGTGATCGAAGGGGATTCGTGAATGCCGATTTATTAAATAAATCTTAGTCCTTAAAAACTGAAAATTGTCCTTGAAAAATCGTTGAAAAGTCCATGAAGTCTGTTTGTGTGAAGTTGTCCGAACGATGTTTTCGTTATTAAACCTATTGCTTTTTTTGACGTTCTTTTTGCCGTCGCCGTCGTCGAATCTTGAGGTGTCTTATGGGTAATTTTTGTCCCTGTCCTCGGTAACAGTCCAAGAAGTCTTTGCGCAAGTTAATTCGGCCCAATTTTCTTCTCCATTTTATCACGATGGCGATACATACGGGTTTTAGGTAACGCCACGTGACCAAGAATCAACCAATGGTAGTCCTCTTTTAGTTATGAATGAAAGTTTGGTATATACCTCCGCGCGGAATATTTTCCCATCAATTCCTGATGAGACTGTTGATCGGCGAAAGCTTGAATGCCAAGTTCATGAACAGCAGTTCAAGGCCTTAATTGAACAATATTTTTTGTTTTTTAATCAAGGTACTGAAGGACAACAACAACATATTTTTAATAATAATATTATAACAATCTAAAATATATTATATTACGTGGACTTTGAACACAATTATGCCTAAGCTAACATCAGTATTTTTGTATTTCAGTGGCATCATTGTTTGGAGTGGTTAGATCTTTCCTCTAGTAGAGGTGTTGACGACGAATGCATGAAGTTATTGAGTAATTTCGGGATGCAAAAGCTGAAGTCGTTAAATCTGAGCAACACGATTATAACTTCAGATGGTGTGAGGTGAGCGAGATCTTTTTAATACTCGACTTTTAATTACTGTTAACTCAAGACAGGAGTCCATAAGCCGGAGAGAACTTTCATGTACGTTTGTGTTACGGCGTTTTCACCGACTAGTTTATTTTTAGACAGGTTTTGGCGCGAATTTCCAAAGTATGTATATTTTAAGTCCCACACACACTGGGAAGCAAAACCGAGAGACCTAAAAATGATATTTGTTGTAAAATTTATTTTTTGATATCTTATACTTCGAATGCGCTGATAGACGGAGCAGAGATTCCACTTTCGCGGGAAAAAGTGCTCTAAATGTATCTAAAATTGAACCGGTCCGTGAAAACGTCGTGACATAGGCCCAGTGTGGGAGTTGCTTGCACCGAGTTATGGGTTACCGCTGAAAATGATTCTCTAAACATTCCATAGCAAAGCACATACTATCGTAGACAAAAGTTTTAATCCCGGGTCAGCGCCTATCGACCTTTCGGGAACCAAGCTCAGGTATCTAGAGGCGGGTTAGAAAGCGAAATATTCAGCTATGCGTATCGAACACTCCAAAAAAAAAAAAACTTGTTTAATCTTGGTCTCGCTGTCTTGATATAGGATCGTGTTTAATGTATTGCCTTTCGGCGTTTCGATATCGGTTGAACGACTCCTCGTGTTCGGTGTATCGCCTCTTGGTGTTTGGTTATCGGATGTGACACTCTTTCTCGTGTTTGACTTATAAATGTGAAACACTCCTTCTCGTGTTTGATACATTACTTCTCGATGTTTGGATATCAGAGAAAACACTTCTCGTGTTTCATATGTTACTTCTTGATGTTTGGATATCACTCCTTCTCGTGTTTGATATACAGTAGAACCTCGATTTAACGAAATCCTCGTAAAAAAGAACACAATCCAGAAGTGCAAACGTAACATGTACCTCAATATAACCAATAAATGTCAGCATGTGATAAAAGATGAATGTTAAACGGAACAGTACAGTAGTTTTAAGCAGTTTTGTTTGCCTGTTCTTTGTACAGCTCAGTACTGAAATGTTATCACAGTAATTTTTCAGATCCGGAAATGTTGGGTTCAGTAAATTAATTATTAACTATACCTCGATAGAACGAACATTTTGGTAGTTTTCCCGAAAATTCGTTAAATGGAGGTGTTCGATATAACGAACCCTCGATATAACGAACAAATTTCCCCAGTCCCTTGGCACTTCGTTAAATCGAGGTACCACTGTATTTCTTCTTGATGTTTGGATATCAGATGAAACACTCCTTCTCGTGTTTGGTTTATTACTTCTGGGTAATTGCATATCAAATGAAACACCTCCTTCTCGTGTTTGACATATTACTTCTCGGTGTTTGGGTATCAAATGAAACACTCCCTTTCGTGTTTGATATATTACGTCTCGACGTTTGGATATCAGATAAAACACTCCTTCTCGTGTTTGATATATTACTTCTTGAGGTTTGTACAGTAAACAAAACACTCCTTCTGGTGTTTGATATATTACTTCGCGGTGTTTGCACATCAAATGAAACACTTCCTCTCATGTTTGAGACATTACTTCTCGACGTTTGGATATCAGATAAAACACTCCTTGTCGTGTTTGATGTATTACTTCTCAGTGTTTGGATATCAGATAAAACACTCCTTCTCGTGTTTGGATAACAAGTAAAAAAAACTCCTCGTGTTTGATATGATTGTAACTTCTTGGTGTCTGGATACCACATACAAAACCTCCTTCTCGCGTTTGATATATTACACTTCTCGGTGTTTGGATATCGGATGCAACACTCCATCTCTTGCTGTCTTTATGATCAATTTTGGTCAAATTTGCCATATTTTATCGACGTCAGCAGCACGCGAACTCAAATAATGGCGACGGAAGACTAAGATCTTTCAGCTTCGGTTATATTTTTGGGAATGGTCGTGTTTTCGATTAGTTCTGCAGCGAACTACGAGGTTGAAAATTCAAACAGTTCAACTTTTAAGTGTGTGGTGCTGTCGAGGAAAGGTGTTGGATTTATAAGCTTGAAAGGTAACTCGAGACCAAAGTTGTCATTTTACAAAGAAACATATGCAAATAGCGCCATTTTGTATCGACCGGTCAGAGGTTTTAGCCATTCTTTCAAAGTTTTAACGCTGTTTATTGTGCTTGAATGACATTGGATCGATCTTTTATACTCCTTTGAAATATGTGGCTGTTTAGAGTAATCATGCGGTGATAAAATTTATGGGAAACTATTTTGAGACTTATTTTCGTCAAGTTTTTATATGTTAAAAATTTCAAGAATAGGTACCGAATTAGTGGTAGCTTCAAGGAGAATATATCCCCAAACAGTCTACGTCAATTTTGACATCATTCTGTTAACATCGATGCCAAGAAATAAGCTCTTTGCTGGTAGTATTTTCAGCGGCCTTTTCCGTCCCAGAAACGTGCGAACGAAAGGGTTAAAAGTACTTTGAAAACTTCAGCGATTCCGACTTCAATGTACATGTTTTTCATTCGTTACAGGAGTGTTATTAATGGCTGTCCCAATCTAAATCACTTGAATATATCTTCGTGTCGAGGATTACCTCGAGGGGTGAGAAACCATCATGGAGAACTGGGAATTCGCAATCTTCCATGGAGGATAGCTGAAGAAGAGAATAGCGATTGAAGCAATAAATACAGCTATATTAATATTTTTTAGACTTTTCGGTGAAGAGGCAATGTTTTAACCTTGACAAAATGTAGATTTAATGTACATTATTAATACACTGACGAAAAGGGAGAAGAATGGTTTAAACTCTCAGGTCCCGTCCATACTACTCCAGTAACCTGGTTCCAGAGGTCCGTTTTCGAAAGACTTGGGATGAAAGAGCATGTGAGCACGGTTTCGGGACAAGCGTCATAATTTTACGTGAAAGTAAAATTTAACCCTCTTTATCTTTTTGTTTGTTTTTTTTACTTTAAAGTTGTATTCCTATTCCGCGCAAAATCAGACACCGATAGGTCATCGTTTTCAAGGTTTCCTTTTTCACTAGTCGACACGATGTCAGGAGAACGGCATTTCTTAAAGTTTACACTCTGTGGAGCGTTTTTAAAAGGCCGCATCTTTGAAGAACCTTTTTTGCCAATCCACAAAAGATACCGTTCACAAAACACCAAACCGTATGGACGGAACCTTGGTCAGGACGCTACTAATTCCTTCAGATCGTATAAATTCTTATGCTTTTCTGCAGTTGTTTTGCAACATTTCTTTCTTTTAGTGTATCAAAAGTAAACAAACTGTTCATTGTTTTCATCTTTAACGAAAAATAAATACCGCTACACGTTACTTTTAATTTACTATTCCATACACCTTTTAGTTGTATTTTACTGCTTTTTAACTTTTATTTAAATTCACATGTATAAGGTCAGTCTTTGAACGCTTGCCGCGAAATTGTCCGGCGATGAACGCTAAGAGTTCTAGGTAGAGTCAGATGGGTATTTCCTGTCTTGAACGACTGCAGATAAGCACTCTACGAAATTTTCTTCGTATTCATATGGAATCTTTTGAGTAAAAAGCTTGTTCCGATTTTTCTCCGCCAAAACCCAACGAAGATCACGAGTAGAAAGCCAGCAATTTTCTCTAATCCACTTGCCGAAACACTGTCGATTATCGCCATTAGCCACCCACGCGAACGCGCGCATTATCCACTCAGGATTATCATTGTCATGGTAACCGCCGGGGGTTCCCGGATGACGCTGCAAGGAAGAGAAAAACACTTCATCCGGGATATAAATATCTGATAACCATTGATAAAAGTCGATGGCTATTTTATCGTACAAGAGAAATTCCACAAATTTCCTTGTTGCTGCAATATGATTCCATCCTTTCATTATAGTGATGTTATGAGGAGGGGGGGCCTTTGGTTTCCATGTACAATCCATTCTGTAACCATCGTGTTCTTTGCCTTTACCTGTTTCTGTAAGAGCCCAGATTTTGTTCGCGCGATAGGCAAAGTTCTCAGGCATAGGATAACTCTCTATGTTGTTCAGTCCGTTGAGTTTTTTCAGTCCCTCAACGATGCCTTTGTTGTTATAAAGGGGGTAATCTTGTGCTACCAACGTGATTAAATACTTCCACGGTACATCGCTGTGGAAAAGATCTTCCATGCAGTTCAACTCTGCTTGCAAAACGGACACGTGTCCCCAAACAACGTCTATTGATTTCTTTGTTACGAAAACGTTTGGCAAACAATCAATAAAGGAATGAATGGCACGTTTGAAGTTCTCCGCGGATTTCTTATCCAGATGTAAACAGTAGACGTTGTGAGGCATATAAATTGCTCTTAGAAGATTCTCTAGAAGTCCAGAACCCTTGTAAACCACAATCACGTAAGCTATTCTCAAGTCCAGCTCAGCCTGCGTAGGTTTAGGATGACATAAGTAGTTTTTTTCAATATCCTTGCAATGTGTATGGTTATGTTTTTGGTAAGTTTCAATCTCGCTGATCTTTACTTTTCTTCCTTGCACAAGGTTTCCATTTGCCTCGACTTTTATGAGGTGCTGGCAATAACTACGGTTGAACTATATAAATAAGCACAAACAAAATAAAACAAACGTTGCAATTGCCAAAAGGAAATGATGTTTTCTACTTAAACTTCGTTCTCTTCGGCTGTTGTTGCTGCGTGTCAGCTAGTTGGGACGAGCGATATGAAAAGCACCGGGAAAAAAATAAATAAATGAAAAATAAATAAAAACTAAGGGCCTCCACAGACTAGACATGAAATTTGGAAACTAAGTTTCATTGCGCATGCTTGTAATGTATATTTCAAAAGGGAGGTGTCCAAGGGAAGCACTCGCAGTCGAGAAAGTCGGTTTTCAAACTCGGAAAAGGAAGATACTCTACATATTATCTGTAATGAGGAGGGGCAAAGTGAGGATGGAGAGCCAGGGAAACCGATACTTATTAAATTAAGTTCTTGTGTTAAATCTTGCTGTTCACAACAAGCAGTGGCAATGACGGCAAGATTATTACCAACATGATAATAATCATCGATTCAAGGCCGAGTGACCAAAAGAAACGAAGGGATCTGGGGACGAGAATGGACTGTGGTGGAACAATGGCTTATAGAGACGAGAAGTCGTTTCGTCATGTTGCCATGGCAACACAATTTCTTGATATTATTAATAAACCGTGTTCCGGCAAATATGGCAGAAGAGACTAACAGAAATTAACATGTTTGACTTTCCTGTGCATTATTGCACTCAGGTAGCCTGCACACTGACTTTGTTTTAATTTTCTTTTCGTTCTTTTCTAAATTTTGCTTACATGGAAACGTGACGTCACACTTCTCTCTATTGTCCACAATTTTCAGGAGTTTATAATGATTTCCACCTCAGTCAACACGGTGAAGACTTCACTTCACTATAAACTCAATGAAAAAAGACCGACCACGTTTTCACGTCGATTGACCGTGACTGATGGCGAAATATTAAATTACGCAGGCGTCTTTTGGTTCGTCACACACTCCTATGTTGGAAAGAATTGTTGCCTGCTGACAATAATATCCGGCTTCAAATAGCGGCCTTTGTAAATACTTAGAATAAACAAAAGACCATTGTGTATAAAAAAGAGTTTACAAAAAACAACCACAACAATAATCGACAGCTTATGTCAACAAAACGTTTCCTGCAATTGTACTTTACTAGCTCTTAGCTGTTGAACGCATATAAACACAGGGGACGATTTAATCTCCGTCTATGTGATAGCAAATTCATCCACTTTGCAAGAGCTTAACCGACCCAGACCTTCGTTCGCTAATACCCCACTTTGACTTGAAGGCAAGGGTACTATTACCGGCTCCCCTGGTGTACTTATTAAAAGTTTGCGTGACAAGCGATTGTCCACTACCTACCTACTTGCGTCACGCAAACTAATGAGTCGCCTGCGATTCTGCGTTTTCAGCCCGAACAAGGTGGACTTTTAAATGAAGGTTTACCCATTTTTTTTTGTTGTTAGAAATATTTGCAGAGGCCATACACGTTTATATATTCTTCTCAGCAGAGCCTCCCAGTGGGTCGATTCTCGTAAGCGACCACTAAATCTTCGCGTTTTGGGTGCTTGCGTACGGGAGGTTCGACTGTATAATGTTCCTACGACTGACGATAAAACAGAGAATTTTGCTGAGTGAGAACTTCATGCATCGATGCTTTTAAGTTTCTGCGCTGATAGAATCTCAAAAATGGGTCAAGTTTTTAAGAGCGAATGCACAGAAAAATCGCGCAAACCGTGGCCACAGCTCAAAACCTAACCTACCCTCATTTTCAGTCTGTGATAAGGTTTTGATGAGTTTATAACACTGCTGAGGTTTAAATTTCAAAATGCGCGCGAGTTTGGGAATTATTTGAGATTTTCGATTTCAACGGTCTGCGGGCCTAAAATTAGCCGCCGAACACGGGAATATAGCCCTGGAGTGACAGAAGTGAGCTGACTTTCATAAACGAGCGAATATATTGGCAATCTTCCACTTAAATTTCACAAAACAGATATCTAACAATTTCTAAACGGCACATTTTTTAGATTTAGAGAATAAAATATCGACGAACGAGCACAATTTTGGAACGTAATTTGCATAATGCTTCTAAATACCTCTAAAACCAAAATCGATTTTTCTATATGGGGGAATTCTCCAAATCAGCCCAAATCCCGGTTACTACCCAATGAGATATAGTACTTCAACATTATCTGAAAGTTAGTCTGGTGTTCTTGCGAACGCTTGTAAAATAGATTGATTATTTTGAGGTTATTTTGCCCCAAACAACGGCTAATCGACCGCAAGGTCTATTGACACGTGCACGTCACCTTACTTTTATGCGTCGATTTGAGCTCGTTAAAAGGGAGAAACTAACAAGATTCTTTTCATATGTACCTGTTTTAATGAAATGCATACAATCTTCAAAAGGAGAGGACGTTCAGTGGGTAATTTCTGTTCTTGAGATCTTGTAGATTGTAACATGGCGTCTGCGAGCGGACCTGAGTCTACGTCTGTTTTTCCGTGACTGCGAAATCAGAATAACATCATGAAATAATCCTCGTTCGAATCTTCGTAAATGAATCAGCTTTGCAGTGCCTTACCTGAGATACAAAGTGGGCCGAATAGGAAAACATTCTAGCACAATTTGGATCCTTTGCAGCACGTAGTGTATTTGCTAAGCAGCGACGGTATCAATTACTTTTTTAAATTAGTTAGGCCTGTTTCAAACGTCGTGCTACTGCCGTGCTAAGCTGGCTCGACTGTAGCTCGACTGTAGCACGACACTAGCACGACTTGGTTTCAGACGTCGAATTTAATTCAATCGAACAGAACGGCTTTGCCGAAAACAAAACACAAAAATAAAGAAACGGTTTAGGAAACTTTTGAATGTATTGTAATGTATTTATAATTTATGAATTGAGTTCGGCACGGCCGTAGCGCGACGTTTGAAACCAAGTCGAGCTACTGCCGTGTAGCACGGCAAAGCTTGCCGTGCTACACGGCAGTAGCACGACTTGGTTTCAAACGTCGCGCTACTGCCGTGCTAAAGTCGAATTTAATTCGATCAATTTAGTTCGGAACGGCAGTAGCACGACGTTTGAAACGGGCTACTCACCTCCGATTGCGTGACCAGGTAATTATCGATTGTCTCCTGCGAAAAATAAGTGCACGGGAAACCAAAGCTTTCGGAATACAGTAAAATTATTTTCCTGTACATGACCAGTTGTCCTATTTGTCCTAAGATGGTTAGCAAACATACTGTCCCACTTTTAAAAATGGTACAGTAACTGAATGTTCTGTTCTTCTGATTTTACCCCCAACCCCGGAGTGTTCAGAAGATATATTTGCACTACGCATGAAAGGCAAATGAATTAAATTTTAAGGTTCAAGGCGGTTTTAAGGCATGGGCTACCAATGGATTAGTCAGACTTGTCATAAGGTGCATTGCACAGCAAATTTGCAGGCATGATATCTCTGCTATTGTATGTCCATTAAGTGATTTTCCAGTAAACATTTTTACTTTGTTACCCCAAAAGTGTTTTCCGTTCGATTCTTACAGATCCAAACTTTAATAGTTAAATGTCTATAATTTGTTGTTAAATGCAATTCTGCAAACAACTAAGTATTTAATTTTGCGTAAAAGCTACATGAATTTTACTGTTTAACCGTAAATCATTAAAAAGAGAAAGCATCATGCTTTGTCTTTTCAAGTCTAGTACTAGTTGTTCTCCATGTCTGCTCAGGAGGAAACAGTTCGCTCTTTTCAAGAAATTGTTCTTGCCCATTGCGGTTTCAAACCAAGGGTAGCAGCAAGTCTGTCGTGGTCGTATAACGCTACTCCAGTGCAAGTGAAGCATAGGCGCACAAGTCAGCGCTTGCGTTTAGTCAGGTGCCGTAAATGAAGTGGAAACTTAACCCTAAGGGCGTCCATGTTCGCTCCGGCTCGAAAAGGTAGAATCCAAGATAGTAAAGCTGTTGTGCAGTAAAAAGTAATGCGAAAAACCTGCGGGGGCTGGGGAAAGAAAGGCGTCTTACTTTTCTTTGGCTTGTTCTATTTTCGCAACGTGGTACAGGCTACGAAATACTGACAAGCTCAGTATATGTCTTCACCACCGAGAGTCACTTGCCCTTGGCCGGACACGCCCCTCACGTGTCATATTTCGTTCCTAAAGTTATTTTAAAGCACAGCACCAAATCTAATCAGCGGCCGAAGGCAGAAATGGGGGATGAGCGAAGAATGTCACAGCATATTTTGCAAGAAACCGTTATCCTTGTGCCTATCGGCTCAGAAACGATTGATTAATACTAGAATATCAGGGTCAGAATTAGAGTGCTAGAATGGGAGGGAAGGAAGAAAAGGAAACCGCCGCGCACACCTGTTAAGTCTTTTATAAATGTCTCGTCCAGACGGTTTCAAAGAAGGGCGTTGTGGCTGCTATTTAGGCCCCGTTCACACTTAAGGGCTAGATCGATCTCAGATCGATCTGGCCTTTATATGAGCTGAATGTGAACGTTCGCACTTTTTTGAGATCGATCTGGGATCGATCCATCCTGGATCGCTTCAGGAGGTGGTCTGGGAACGGTCTGAGATCGATCCACGCTGTTCCGTGCTGATTGAGAACGCAAACACGTCCTGGGAGCGATCTAACTTAGTAGCCTTTCCTCATTGAGAGTCACGCAAGCCAATAGCGCGTGACGACTTTTATTTTTGCAAGTTGCAAAAAGAGGCCTGCAAAGCATAAAAAAGAGAGAGAAAGGTGGAGACAGGCCAGAGCTCTTACCGCTGCTTAGGTTAACCGTCGGATTCAAGATAAAATAGACAAAAGTCACCGAAACGCAGACGTTTATGCGGACATCGTAAAGTCTGTAAAGAAACAGACGTTTTCCTGAAAGTGTGACTGGAAGCAGTGCTGAAAAAAAGTCCGGGCGAAACATCTAAAAGCTGTGTCTATGAACTCGGATTTACACTCTTTTTCTAAACTAAGTGTCCAAAAATCGACGGTAGTGCTGAAGAATTTCCTCGATTTTTTGGAATTGAGCTTCTAGGCACTCAAACCAACAGCAAAGGCGGTGAAAATGTTTCGAAAATGATAGAGTCTGAGTCGTTGAAAAGTCTGAAAAGGTTGCCGTAAAAACTGGCATTCAGCTGGAAAAAGACTGCAAATTATCTAATTTGAATAAAGTGCTCTCCGTTTTTAACCTTTTTTTTTTTTTCATTTTGAAAATAAGTTAATTATAAAGTAATAGCAAAAAATCATGCACTTTTGTTATAACCGAACAATCCGCCTGAGGTAGGAAAATTTCTCTTGCAATAACCAGACAAATTACACAAGAAGAAATTAGCTTAAATTTATTAGTAACCAAAACAACAGCTGCATGGTCCCCTCAAGAAGAGTTAATGACCAGGCAGTACATGTAAGACTTCTTCCCTTGTTCGTAAATGAATATAAGCTTAACGAAGGATGACAGTCGTCTTCGCTATTAAAAGAGACTAATTTTCTGGATTTCGCCCAGAATCCAAACCATACTCCACTTCTTCTTACAAACATCGAAGTTAACTTTAGGTGGACTTTAAGACTCTTTTACCTTTTTTTTTTTGCTTCGTTTCAATTGATCGTTAACGAATAAATATGCACATTTTCACAGTCAGTGTTAGAAAAAGAATTTTTTTCAAACTATACTATTGTGGCGTGTTTGTAACCAGGCAATAGAAGCGTTTGTTTTTCTGTGCCGCGCGTTACGAGAATTTTGCAGTTAAAAGCGATTTTTTCGGCTATGTGGTGCACTTGGGAAGTCTGGAGAGCACTCAATAAGCTATAGTTGCTTCTTTCGTGCTCTCCAAACTTCCCGCGTGTATCCATAACTCGATATACGCCCCCTAAGCGTAAAACAAATTCTTATTTAAAAAAAAAGGTTCCTGTGAAAAGTCAGGAAACGCCCGAAAAAGAAAGCCGAGCGGTGTCACGCAACCCATCTCACGCGAAGCCATAGGGTAAACAAACTGCTTTAATAGTCCTTCCAAGTTAGGAATTATTTGTCTAATTAGAAGGCCTAAGTGTGAACAGATCCTCATGCGATCTCGAACCGATCTCAGTATCATTAGATCGATCTCATTTTAAGCGATCTCAGTATGAACGGGGCCTTAATTTACAGTGTCTGTTGCAGGTGTCGAATTAATCTTACAGCAACTGGAAACGTGGCCACGCCTGCTGAAACTGAGATTGCTTGTAGGATGAACGGCTATAGCTTTGGTATATTCACAAAGGCGTTTTGTCCAGTGAACTGAGTTCGTAGTTTTTCGTAACGAAGGGATGGGGTGGGTCAAGCGAATAGTTCGGGGAAAGTTTTCTCTCTTTGGGGTGGGTTATATTTGTTGATATCAGGAGTTCTGGCCTGGATAGAGTCGTTGTAAAGCTATTTTTCTTTGGGGTATCGGTTTACCGGAAGCTGAACAAGGAAAAGTCAATGGTGTATTTATGGAATAATAGAGATTCTCATGGTCTAACAGTGCGACGATTAGACTTCTGGGAAGGTGGCAACGATCAAGGCCCGCATTAGAATTCATGATAATTGAAGGTCATGATGTGGAAAAAGCGAGTCAAATGGTGGATGCCATGCAATCCTCGCGGGTGGGGGCGGCGTACCTGGCCTAAGCGGTTGCCCCTGCGACAGAAGGCATGCATGCCCAGATTGTCAAGGGGTTGCTAATGAGACCGTCCCTTTCTTACTACCCGTTCCCTTTCTTAGACCCGGGCAAATTTCTCGAGATTGCACCATCATTTTGGAATTAAAGCTTGCAAAGTCCAACAATAACAGCGCATGTTCGTGACGGTATTCTTAAGTCAGTCAAGTTCTTAAACCAGACCTTAAACGACCAGTTTTATGTGTCGATAACAGTTTAAAGGCATACAAGCCTCGTGCAAAAGACAGTGGGAAGAAGTGCACATCGGTGATGGGGAAAAAGGAGTAGCCCACAGTTATTTAGGGGTGGATCTTTCGAAACATTCTTTTACTCTTGGACAGATATGCATTGTTTACAGTTTTAGACAAACCAGGTGTAAACTTATAGTAACAAACTGTTAAATATACATCAGCAAGATTTTTGCGAATCCTATTTTTCGCTGGAGACTATCGTTTACTGGCTGGTCACGCAATCAAAGGTAACGTACTTTCCCAGGTTTGTGTACTCACCTTTCGCTCAGCAATACACTGCGTTCCACAAAGGATCCATATTGCGCTAGAATGTTTTCATATTCGGCCCACTTTTTATCTTTGGTATGGCACTGCAAAGCTGATTCACTTACGAAGATTCGAGGGAGAAGTATTTCTTGATGTTATTCTGATTTTGGGAGATATGTCCAGGATCGATCTTGTTAGCAAAAATTTGCTAGCAAATGTTTTTCGCAATTGTCGCAAAAGAAATACTGTAATTGAGAAAAAATTATGTCAGAAAATCACTTACAAATATCAGTCTTTTCACATAGCAAAAAATATTCTTCTTACTTTTGAGATTTTTGCGACATTTGCTATATTTCTTCTATACTTTTCTGATAGCAGTTCTTTTTAAATCTTTTTTGCGACAATTGCGAAAACAATTTGCTAGCAAATTTTTGCTAACAAGATCGATCCTGGACATAAGTGGATTTTGGAGTCACGGGAAAACAGACCTACAATCTTGGACGAAATAAAATGGAACAGCAAACCCCCATCCCCCCAAATCAAGGATGAAGTCGCGCAAAAGCCAAAACGCGCCATTTTCCAATCCTTGATTTTTTTTCGGGGGGGGAGGGGGGGTCTAGGTTTTTATTTATTTTGTCCAAGATTGTAGACTCAGGTCCACGCCATGCTGCAATCTACAAGATCTCAAGAGCAGAAATTGCCCATTGAACGGCCTCTCCTTTTGAAGATTGCATGCATTTCATTAAAACAGGTACATATAAAAAGAATCTTGTTAGTTTCTCCCTTTTAACGAGCTCAAATCGACGCATAAAACTAGCTAAGGTGACGTGCACGTGTCAATAGACCCTGCGATCGATTAGCCGTTCTTTGGGGCAAAATAACCTCAAAATAATCAATCTATTTTACAAGCGTTCGCAAGAACACCAGACTAACTTTCAGATAATGTTGAAGTACTATATCTCATTGGGTAGTAACCGGGATTTGGGCTGATTTGGAGAATTCCCCCAAATAGAAAATTCGATTTCGGTCATTATAAAACATGGACTGCGGACTACGGACTGCGGACAGGGTATAAAGCACGGACTAGGTATAAAACGCGGACGGCAGGCTGCGGACTGGGTATAAGATAGAAATTCTTGGTGGAGGTTCTCTGAATCAAGAACCTGACAAAAATGCTATTTTCTACACCCATTTTAGACATGGCCAATGGGGGGGGGGGGGGGGGGGGTACTCTCTTACATCAGCCATATACGTATTTGCTGCCCCAAAGGGTATGGTTTATGGGCCGTTTTGGTGGTCTGAAAACACTTTGCCCATTTTGATTTGGAATCGGGTATGGTTTTCAAGGAACCTACGGGAGCGTACATGTACGAATGTATTTATCGTTTTCAATTCTAAATGAATAAGAACGAAATAGAAGTATGCGAATTTGAAATGCATTTGAAAAATTTTTTGTTTGTGCTCAAAAGAGAATGATCTACTGTTGTGCTCTAATCTATAATATATAATGATGACATAATTTCTGCCTAATCAGGCCTAGGCTGTTCCAGGCTCCGAGATA
Organism: Porites divaricata; assembly: GCA_038088405.1. Classification (NCBI taxonomy): domain Eukaryota; kingdom Metazoa; phylum Cnidaria; class Anthozoa; order Scleractinia; family Poritidae; genus Porites; species Porites divaricata. The sequence continues at coordinate 39,964,738 of JBBMOI010000003.1, forward strand.
GTTGGGTCCGCTGAATTGAGAAAGCGCCAAAATAAAACGGGAGGAAACTGGGTAGTCTCCTCCTTATCTGAGAGCCTGGAACAGGCTTAATTACGCCAGGCCTGTAAATGGGTATGGATTTTAGAGATCAGGTCTGAAAACGGGTGTGGAAAATGACACTTTTTATTCTGAAATACGGTAAGGATTTAGAGAAGCAGGGGGCACAACCTCACCAAAAAATTCCTAGGAGTACCCCCTTCCAGTGGTCAGGAGGCGGGTGTAAATCATGTCATAATCATCGCGTAGAATATCACGTTGGGTTGGATGTTTCATTTCGGTTATTATTCACGTACAGATGAGTAATAACTCCCCCCTAAATTTTACTTCGCGGAATGCCCCTATATTGACCTTCTCGCCTGAGTTCTTCATTCCCTCATATTCCCAAGGCTTTATTTGAAACGGAATAGAGGCATCTTTAAGAATTTTACTCTGACTCGGCTAACACCAATACTATTCTTTTTATTCGGTGCTTCTCTGATTGGTTCTCTTCCAACTCCTTCTTTTGATAAAATTCAGAGTTTAATTTCAGTTGCCTTGAGTAGCGGCATAACCTTCCTTGTCCGCGTAGTTTGCTTTCCTTCTTCACATGAGGAGAATATAGACTGCGTGACCGGCTTACGGAATGTTTTTGTGTGAGGTAAGGAGCTGGAACTAATGTTTTATGTAAGCCCGCTTTCCGTTTCTCTCAGTTTTACCTTTCTAAAGCTGTTTTTATACACATAGTTCGTAGTCCGCGTTTTAGACCTAGTCCGTGTTTTATACTCAGTCCGTAGTCCGCATTTTATACCTAGTCCGTGTTTTATACCCAGTCCGCAGTCCGTGGTCCACAGTCCGCAGTCTGTGTTTTATACTGACCGAAGTCGATTTTGGTTTTAGAGGTAAATTGTTGTATTTATAGGCATTATGCAAATTACGTTTCAAAATTGTGCTCGTTCGTCGATATTTTATTCTCTAAATCTAAAAAATGTGCCGTTTAGAAATTGTTAGATAGCTTTTTTGTGAAATTTAAGTGGAAGATTGCCAATATATTCGCTCGTTTATGAAAGTCAGCTCATTTCTGTCACTGGGCTATTTTCCCGAGTTCGGCTAATTTTAGGCCCGCAGACCGTTGAAATCGAAGATCTCAAATAATTCCCAATTTTGGCCACATTTTGAAATTTAAAACTCAGCAGTGTTATAAACTCATAAAAACCTTATTACAGACTGAAAATGAGGGTAGGTTAGGTCTTGAGCTGTGGCCACGATTTGCCGATTTTGCTCGATTTTTCTGTGCATTCGCTCTTACATCGGTTTTCGCGTGCAATTTAACGTGGAATTCCCGGACAGAGTACAGATCACCAGGATACAGTTAAATGAATAGCATTAACAATGCCTCCAAATCTGTAGGTCGAGGGAAATCTGTGTGGTTTGGTAATTTGTCGATGGCGCAGTGTCGGGGGTGGAAGCGGAATCATGAATCACAGCTGTAAAATCAAAATGAATCATGAATTATTGTTTATACAAACTAAAGAATCATGAATCACTAGAGATTGTTAAAGGAATCGTGAATCTCAAAAAAAAAATGTGAGTGAATCATGAATCATTGGGTAAAAATAAGGAAGGAATCATGAATAACGAAGGACAAATGATTCCGCTTCCACCCCCGAAGCAGTGACCTATCTCTCGCGGCCCAAATATCCGTCTCGATTCAGTACTGCTTTTGATGGTTTAATGATTATCGTAAATTGAACTCTCTTCTAACTCCATTTTTTTTCTCTTTTTCATAAAATTTAAACGTTCACATTTGCCCTTTATGTGTTTTAGGGCTTCGTGCAACTTTCAGTTCCGACGAACGTTGCAGAGAAAAGATTGCGTGACGAACCAAAGAAACCTTTGCGGCACGTTTCACTTCGATATACCTTCCTGGAGCTTTTTTTAAAGGCATCCCGTAATCCGCATTTTATACCTAGCGCGAGCTTTATACCCAGTTCTTGTTTTGCACCTAGTCTGCAGTCCGTAGTCCGTGTTTACTTCAAAAGCCAAGAGGAAAGAACCAGGTTATTTATAAACTCCCGCTGTTCAGCATTAACAGAACTTTACAAAATCGAATTAGTATATTTTCTCAGGTGGATCGTATAACCTAATACAAACATACAAAATTTCTAAAAAAAAACATTTTGAACTGAAGTGTAATGACCTTTCTTTCAGTTCCCGTTAATTACTGAAGTAACTATACTTAAAAAAAATAAATATACTAAAGCAAACATTCTCCTCAACGCCGGTTGAGTGATCTCCTGCACATCGTCTCGGTAATTATTTCCACTATATTAGCTTCCCTTTCGCCGAATGAATTGAATAGTAAAATGTTCATTTATAACCCACTAGAATCTGTTCTACTTTTACCTTTAGAATTCGCCTACAGTTGTCGGTGAGAGGAGGTCTTGTGTGAAGTTCTTGCTCCACTGAAAAAAACAGATAAATTCCCCACACAGCCAAGAGAAGAACAGTAAAAGCGCCGAGCTTAAGACCAGAAATTGCCATTCAAGGAAATATACTCTACAGTACTCTATACTCTAAGTTCAAACCAGGACTGAATAGCCTTTTGCCTTGGATGTTACTATAACGAGGAACGGGGTTAAGGAACGGGGAGCGGGGAGCGGGGAACGGAAGTCTGGGAACGAGTAGTCGGCGGTAACCTCCATAAAAATCCAATATGGCCGATGATCGGTGAAAGAGAACCGTCGAAACAAACTTAAATAACGTCGCTATTTTACTTGAACTAATTATGCTCATGAGGTGCTTGAAAGAATACGGAGGTAATGACATTTTTCACCTTTTTGCGTTTTACTAAACAATTATCCTTAGGAAACAAAATATGCTCCAACAGCAGTTGAAAGAAGCCAATCGGGACAAAAACTCTCAAAGCATAATTATGTAGAGCCTTATTTGGAACTCAAGTGAATCTGTATTGAGTCTAGCCCACAAAGCAATGAACTAATTTTGCATGGTAGATAACATAGATCGAAGTAGCCAGGTAGCTTGCGTGCAGACTTCTCCTATTTCCTTTGATAGAGATGTCTGCTTTGAAAAATGTTATTGACCATGTCATCATGATCACATAATTACTAAGACTACTTCAACAATCTGGTTCTGCTTTTAATATTATTAGATCTACTACACTGCAAGCATTCACAATATTGAAGTATTTCACTGATCCATGAAAATAAAATAATATCATTTCATTATTCTGTGATGAAACAATATTTGTTTCAGGTCAGTTCGCCCAGTATAGACCAGTATAATGACCCTAATGGAACCGAATTCACTCATTTTCCGTACCCTAATCAGTAAACTTCAAAGTCGTACAGTGGCCATTTGTCTTTCTGCGAAATACCCCTGACAACCCTTTCCTGAATCAAAACCATTGGATAAGAATGAGATCCCAAACTCTTCCCTTTCTTTTGAAGAAAAATGAAAATTATCTTAAAATAATCAAAGTACCTCTTCATGGGCACAAAACGTTTGGTGCAACTCATACAATACAATATCACTGTATCAAGTATCAACCCTCGAAGCTGCGACCACTTTAGGCGCCATGGTGACTAAAATTTTGGTACTGGCGACTTGATTCGGAAAATAGTCGCCAAGTTGGCAACCAGAGAAAAACTGAAGAAACGAAAAAGATGATCAATTGTCTCAATTGTACTGAAATGATTAAGGTCCTCTGCTGATATCCCAGAGGGGGAAGATTAGAAGATCTTGTCGATATTCATTCAAACGAACGCTTAGTTCGCTAAGATTTCTACTAAAATATTGTTCTGCTCCACCAAAGAAAAAAAGGCTATTTTGAACATGCGCTGGGGAGTCATTTAGGCCTGTCAACCCCATTTTACACTGCCAGTGAAAACGATTTGGAAGTTTTAATAGAAGAATAAGTTTCGTTTTTCTGAGATTAGATTTCTTTTACACGGTCATTTGACGTGGTAAATATTGTTGAAAATCCATTGTCATTTTCGATACATTAGATGCAGTTCACTAATTTTAAGACAATTTTTATGCTGCAATTTTGCTCATGGCCTCCGTGAACTCGGTCACAAAGGCAGTATTTTGCAAGATATCTTCTCTGTTTAGAAGCAAACAAAAGCAGTGTTACTCAACATGGATTATAAGTTACCCTATACACTTGTGAATACGGTAAATGCCATTTAGCAACATTGTCGTGGCTGAACAATACCATTTTAAGCCCAAATTAATTATTAACCAATTATTAAAACTTTATTGTTAACATATATTTTGGCGCCTAAAAACATCCTTTGGCGACTAAACCTAAAGAGTTGGTAGCCAAATGGCCACCAAAAGAAAAATTTAACTTTGAGGGTTGAGTACTGTTCTCAGTGCTGGAGAGGGTACTATAATGGCCTAAACAGAGAGGCTCCTCCTGAAAGGGTTACCTTTTTCAGGCTTCAGGTACTATCATAGCAAGTGGCTATGATAGTATTCATAACCTTAAAATCATGAGACTACTCTTGCCTTGGGGCCTGCAAACAGCTAGTGTTCCTTTATGTTATTAGGTTTTCCTACATTTAAATCTGGGACCTGGATCTTTTTACAACTTGTGGGCCATAGAAAGTGCATTACTGAGACTCAGAGCTTGAGAACCTTCGGGTGGAACAAATTGAAACTTATGATAACTCAGATCCTTTCTTTCTGTTTTACAGGCTGGCTGTCCTAAACTAAGATGCCTTATGTTGGCCAATCTGTTACTTAACTCCATACCAAAAACCAATGAAAAGGTACAGTAAACTGATTCATAAGCCTTAATACTTTTTTATGTTATGGGTAGTAGAGTAGATGCATTGCCGAAGGGGGTCCACCGACGTACAATTGAATAATTAACAATTAGACCCATGGCCCTTGAGGGCGAAGGGTCTAATTGTTTTAGTATCACCCAACTAGTCGGACAGAAAAGATAATAATAAAGTTAGCAAATGCAAGTTGAAGAAATATTTATTCGGGAATAAAACGAAAGAAAGCGTCACACTCGATGCGCCAAATATGCATAAATTTACATAACTCTCACGTTTTTTAAACATGTGATACAAATGTGTAGCTTGTGAAAATTCATTCATTCATTCAGCTGTGAAGTTGGTGAAAATCCAGCCACAACTGTTCATAGAAAAAAAACATCTTTAAAATAGTGCAGTGACCCACAATACTTTTATGAACTGTAAGAAAAGCTCAAGTGAACTAGATCAAGTTGGCAATTGATAATTGGGCCAAGTTTTCAACAGTTTGTCAATTTTTATTTCATCGCATGTAGTTGTTGTTTACGATGGAAACAGAGCAGCCATGAAAGCTAAAAGAATGTGGCATTCCACAAAACGCGAAGCGGTCGCCATTGTTTTGGTAAGTTTTCAAAATCGGCGAATTTCGCTACTTGAGGACTATTACTAATAGTCCTCTAGTAGCGTAGCCAATTAAAATGCAGGATTTGCATTAGTCCACTAGTTGGGTGATACTAGAAGCTATTAGACTCAGGAAACCTATGAAACGTACACACAGCAAGAACACTTTGAAAATTCGGCCAAATGCTCTAATTTAGAATTTTTTGAGAGCCAGTGTTGGGACTGGTTGATGCTCAAGTCTCATCATTCACCATTTTAGAACTTTAAAGGAAACTAGTCCGAGTTAGCTTTTGCAAAAGCTTCTGTTACAGACGACTGTTACTAGGGAGGAGGAAAACAGCCAATAGCTGACTGGCCTGCCCCCAGTAACAATCCCAGAAACAACACATTTCAGCTAAGCTCTAGTGAAGTCCCCTTCTTGTTCAGGGTTGCCACGGTCTAGGAAAAGTCAGGGAAAATCTTTGATAAAAAGTCAGAGGGAAATCTATTTTCTGGTTTATATAGTTCTTAAGTTTTCCTCAAGATTTTGAAATGCATTTTCTTTTGGAAAATTAAGATGAAAACTATGCTTCAAAGCAAACAAAGTGATCAATTTGACACTCTATGCCTGACACATGTTGTAGTTGTGGTCAGTGGTTTTCCTTCTGAATGCATTCTTCCAAATTCCTTCTTCTTCTTGGCCTGCAAAAAAAGCTAAAGCGAATGTAAACATAGATTGTTTCTCATTAATAAAAGGTCAGTGAAAACTGTTTAAAGGTCAGTTAAAAGTCAGGAAAATTTGAACTTTCTGATGAGTGGCCACCCTGTTGTTCTAAAGTAGCGAATGGCCATGGTACATGTATGTTTTAACATGCAGAGATGAGTTTCAAACCGGCTTTGTCTTGTCATCTCCTTTCAACACTGTCAATGTTGTTGAACTAGGGCAAGCTGTGACAGCTCTTTTCCCTTTTTCTGAATAAGAACATGATGAAATATTCATGTTTGCTGAGGGAATGTCTTGGCTTTCATGCAACATTGTGCTAGCATGAAGTTCATCTTGCTCTCTGGATCTGACTTTGTCCTTCATTTCCTTTCAGTCAGCAAATGGTTTTCCTGATCTTGAGGTGGTGGACCTTTCTTGTGATTACTATGGACTTGATCGTAGAAATGATCAGCTGTTATACAGGTGAGATAGCAATGACATCTTGTTACTGAATTCAAACCCCTTAATTAAGTGTGATTGAATATATATCGTAAATTTAAATGCTATTTTACACCTATAATCATAACTATAACAAAATTGTGAAATCTGATTGGCTATCAACTGCCCTGATTTCAGCCTTAATTGGACAGTTTAATCGGACAGTACGCGTCATGCCTAAGTAATTGGACAGTACGCGCCATCAAGCGCGCGCTTAAATGGCTTATTTTTCAATGCTAGCAAAACAAAATGTCGAATTTCTTGTGTTCTGATGCAAAAAATAGCCTATTATATCACAAATTTTGTTAAAGTTATGATTAATTAGTAACAGAACTTCGTGTCGTCCAATTCGGTCTGTAATCATACTCGTGATTAAGCAAATCGGACTCCCACTACGCGGTCGTCCGATTTTGTTAATCACTCGTATGATTACAGACCGAATTGGACTCCACTCAGTCCTGTTACCATTACTTATAAATACTAAATTAATTTTATTATTATTAATTATTATTATTCCTCAAACCTCCATGTGCAACTCGTAAGCAACCACCTCCCATAAGCATTCACTTATCCAAAACATCAAATTTTCCCAGTCACAGCCCTGTAATAATTAGAACCTCTTGTAAGCAATTGTGACCACTTTTTGGCCTCTCAGTTTTGTAGTCACTGTACATGTTTTTCACCTCTTGTTAGGGATCAGTTGATGCAGTTGTGTGGTCTCAGTGTATACAAAGATCATGTGAAAACATATCATACATGTACCTGCACTTAGCTTATAAATGGCACACACTAAATTATTTGCTAAAAGGACCTCTTTTTTTCTTTATATTTTAAAGCACTGATTTGTATTAATTAATTATTCTGTGTGTGAGTTAAAATAAAAATTGACTTGACTTGACTTGACTTTTTGGCAGGTACTTCCTGTGGTTTGATTCTCTCAAGTGACCACCTGCAGTGACCCCATCTTTTAGTTACAGCTTTTAATGCTTTATTCGTGACTTTTAATTGTGCCCAGTTTGAAAAAAAATCTGGACATTAGAGACTTTTCAAGGGAATTGATCAATCTTGGAGCAACCTCGTTCCCAGGGTTCTCTCCTGCTTATCCGTGAAATAGGATAGAATCCTGCGAACGAGGTTGATCATGGAGGTTAAAGGGTATCGTTACATTATATTTTTATTATAACTGTCTCTGGAATGCATGTGCACCTTTTTTGTATGATACTTTTTTACTTGTAGAATACTGTGGGCATCCAAAGATCTCCGAGTATTGTTTCTCGAAGGGCCCAATCTGATTACTGCTGAGGGATTTCGGGTATGTCACTTTCTAATCTTAGTAAAACAAGCCAATGTTGAATTGTTCCTTAAAGTTCGAGCACAAGCTGTAGCCTGAGAAAAAAGGCGATATTAGCGCTTCTCATTGATTGAAACAAATTTTCAATTAATCAGGACAGTGGCAGACGCATACCTTCAGATAAGGAGGTGTACCCAGTCATCCAAATCCTGAGATAAGTTGGGGGAGGGGGGGGGGGCGATAGGGCGAAACGGACTTCAAAAATTTTGGGGGGGACCCTTCGGGCCTCCGTTTGGTCTAGAAATAAGAGGGGGACCGGGTCCCCCAGGTATCTCCGCTGTATCAGCCACTGCAGATGCTCCATTTTAAGTCTCTGTAACTCTTAATAGAAAATCCCTTTTCATCCACTGCTTACTAACGTCTCCAACGTCTCTAGAATCTGCCAGGTTTTCCTTTGAAAATGCTGATATACAACAATGTGTCATATTGTAAAGTTACTGCTATTGTTGAAAAGGTAAGACAAATTCCTTATGTTCTCCTATAACAAAACACACCTAATGTCTTGTCCCTCGGGAGACCAGTTAATTTTGTATTCTTGGGATTCCTGGTGTTTACTGAGACAAGTTCCCTAGATCTCAACCAGACTCGTACCCAGTCGCTTTTCTGTATGCGCTGTGATTGATGGGAAGGATTTAGTGAGTTTGCGGTGCACCAAGGGAAGGAGAGAAGAAAACCGCGAAGCGTCGTCACTTTTCCTCCCTCCTTCCCAAGCGCCTTTGCGTGCGTCAAATTGCCTTTCCATATTCCTTTGCGAGAATAAATATAAGTGGCGACTAGGTACGAGACTGGACCTTAACAGTGAAGAATAAGAAGCGAATCAAAACAATTTCAGTACTTATAAGATCATAAATGTAATTCTCAAACCCGAACGAAGGATTTATAAAGTACTTCCCCCTTATTGATATCTGCATCTTTTTCGTTTACCGGCTTCTATCCAGCTCCTCCTTGAGTAACTTTAAAAATCGTTGCTTTTTTAGCTTGCGGCCCCATGTTTGTGTTGTTGTGTTTATTCACGAAGTTAGAACTGGCAGTATTTTTTCCCGCCTTCTCTCACGTCACTTTCCACTGGGCCGAGTTTACTTTGCAAGGACTTCTAGGATCGTTACAAGGGACGCGCCGGTCAGCTATAGACTTTTGTCACGCGGCGGCCATTTTGACCCGAGAGTTTAAAAAAGCTTTGTTTTTACACGGTTACCCTCGCAGTGAGAACGAGGCTAGCCGTGCAAATACAAAGCTTTTTTAAATTCTCGTGTCAAAATGGCCGCTGCGTGACAATGGTCTATTAAGCCTGGTTTTAACTAGCGCCTAAGCGTAAGCATAAGTATAAGCACAAGCACATGTCTGTTCATGTTGTCCTTCAGCAGCATAATGAAAATATATAAAACTGTTCTATTGAGGCCTTGAACTGCTGTTTAAAAAGTAAAAACTAAAATCCAAGCTTTCGCCGATCAACGGCATCATCAGGGATGAGAAAATATTCCGCGTGCGCTATATATATGCAAAGAAAGTGTAGGGTGAAATATGTAAAAGATGTGACTTATGTATGGAGGCTATAGAAATAAACTGTGAGTACAATACAAAGCTCTAATGATGGAATGACTCTAGACAAAGGACCTCTAAAAGCGCTTACGAATGGACTCTAAAATGAAATACTAAAATAGAAGGTCTGCGAATTCAGTACATTCTTCTCGGTAATTGAGTGTAGGCTTGCACTTTCTAATGTAAAATGCGTCAAAGAGGCGTAGATTAGCGGGGTCGTTTTCGCTCATAATAATCTTGACATCAATGCCTTTATAGTCTTTGTTCTGGCAGGAATAGATATGTTTTTTAACAGAGGAGTTTTCATTACTGATATGTTCTCTTACTCGGTCGTGGATGAAGCGTGTCGTGCTACCAATATAATGCTGATCGCAGGTGATACACGTGAGCTGGTACACTGCATTTCTTCGTAAACACAATCCGGTGTTAGAGATAGAGCATTTGTCTCTAGTGCATTTGCGTTCCGTGGAGTTGTGGGATAGGGCTTGTCTGAGCGTGTAGGATTTGTGGGAAATGCGTACTGGGATGTTGTCTTTTCTAAAAATGTTAGTGATCCTGTGATTGAGTCGTTCAGAGATGTAAGGGATCTTAAGGTATGACCATTGTGTGTCGGCAGGTTGTGGGTTTTGTTAAGAGTTTTGTGGGCGTTTTGTCTGCTTTATGCTGTTCTCTGGATAACCGTTAAGGCGGAGGATGTCATCAAATGTTTTTAGGTGTTGTTTTGCAGATGTATTTGAGGAGCATCTGTCCTCGATACGTTTGCGTTCGTTGCGAATGAAGTTGTGTTTGGATTTGGTGGGGATAGCTGATTGATGGTGGACGAATAGTGGTTTCTTGGCTGGCGTTTTGTAGAACTCAAAAGAGCTGTTGCCCTCCTTGGATATGGTGACTTTGAAATCGTGTAATGACAATGACAGGCCACTCGGTTTTGTTTTTGGTTTTTCAATTTCAGATTTCAAATTAGGGTGCACATTGTTTATTATATGGTGGAAGTGATCTGCTGTTTCTTCATTAGAGATAGATGTCGTCAACATATCTCTTGTAAGGGCTTATCATTAGGTGAGAGGAGAGGGCGATGGTTTCTAGTTTGTCCATGAGCAGGATGGCTAGTATGCCTGAAATGCTAGAACCCATGGGTAGGCCTTCTCTTTGGCGAAAAACTTGATCTCTGAAGGAGAAGTACATGTTGTTTAGCGTGACTTGGAGGAGGTCTGAGGTCTGTAAGCTATTGAAAACTGGGTCGACGTAAGCATAAGCATAAGCACAAGAAAAACAGCTAAGGTCGTTCTCCTTGTTTTGCATGGTTCGTACCATCTTGAAAAGGTCTTGAATTTTATTGGTCGTTTTGAAAAGTCCTTGAATTTGGTTTAGGGCCTTGAAAAGTACTGGATTTCTTTATTAGGTCTTAAAAAGTCTTTGAAATTCACACCCTTGTCTACGCCAGACACCTTTCTCTGTAAAATTATCCGTGGAAAATTTGGCTCATCCTCGGTGTAAGAACCTGTAAAACTCACGGATAACGTAGAAACAAGTTTGTGCGTGAACAATATTTTATTTCTGTTTCTTTTTTTCAAATGCTATTTCTGTACCTCAGATGGTATTGGAAGTCATACCCAGTCATTTTGCAAAGTCTCTGACGTGTTTTAGCCAATAGGGTGATCGAAGAGGATTCGTGAATGCCGATTTATTAAATAAATCTTAGTACTTAAAAACTGAAAATTGTCCTTGAAAAATCGTTGAAAAGTCCATGAAGTCTGTTAAAGTCTTTTTCGTTATTAAACCTATTGCTTTTTTTGACGTTCTCTTTGACGTCGCCGTCGTCGAATCTTGAGGTGTCTTATGGGTAATTTTTGTCCCTGTCCTCGGTAACAGTCCAAGAAGTCTTTGCGCAAGTTAATTCGGCCCAGTTTTCTTCTCCATTTTATCACGATGGAGATACATATGGATTTAGGTAACGCCACGTGACCAAGAATCAACCAATGGCAGTCCTCTTTTAGTTATGAATGAAAGTTTGGTATATACCTCCGCGCGGAATATTTTCCCATCAATTCCTGATGAGACTGTTGATCGGCGAAAGCTTGGATGCCAAGTTCATGAACAGCAGTTCAAGGCCTTAATTGAACAATATTTTTATTTTTTAATCAAGCTACGGAAGGACAACAACAACATATTTTTAATAATAATATTATAACAATCTAAAATATATTATATTACGTGGACTTTGAACACAATTATGCTTAAGCTAACATCAGTATTTTTGTATTTCAGTGGCATCATTGTTTGGAGTGGTTAGATCTTTCCTCTAGTAGAGGTGTTGACGACGAATGCATGAAGTTATTGAGTAATTTCGGGATGCAAAAGCTGAAGTCGTTAAATCTGAGCAACACGATTATAACTTCAGATGGTGTTAGGTGAGCGATATCTTTTTAATACTCAACTTTTAATTACTGTTAACTCAAGACAGGAGTCCATAAGCCGGAGAGAACTTGTTTGATATATTACTTCTCGGTGTTTGCACATCAAATGAAACACTTCTTCTCGTGTTTGAGACATTACTTCTCGACGTTTGGATATCAGATAAAACACTCCTTGTCGTGTTTGATATATTACTTCTCAGTGTTTGGATATCAGACAAAACACTCCTTCTCGTGTTTGGATAACAAATAAAAAAACTCCTCGTGTTTGATATGATTGTAACTTCTTGGTGTCTGGATACCACATACAAAACCTCCTTCTCGCGTTTGATATATTACACTTCTCGGTGTTTGGATATCGGATGCAACACTCCATCTCTTGCTGTCTGTATGATCAATTTTGGTCAAATTTGCAATATTTTATCGACGTCAGCGGCACGCGAACTCAAATAATGGCGACGGAAGACGAAGATCTTTCAGCTTCGGTTATATTTTTGGGAATGGTCGTGTTTTCGATTAGTTCTGCAGCGAACTACGAGGTTGAAAATTCAAACAGTTCAACTTTTAAGTGTGTGGTGCTGTCGAGGAAAGGTGTTGGATTTATAAGCTTGAAAGGTAACTCGAGACCAAAGTTGTCATTTTACAAAGAAACATATGCAAATAGCGCCATTTTGTATCGACCGGTCAGAGGTTTTAGCCATTCTTTCAAAGTTTTAACGCTGTTTATTGTGCTTGAATGACACTGGATCGATCTTTTATACTCCTTTGAAATATGTGGCTGTTTAGAGTAATCATGCGGTGATAAAATTTATGGGAAACTATTTTGAGACATATTTTCGTCAAGTTTTTATATGTTAAAAATTTCAAGAATAGGTACCGAATTAGTGGTAGCTTCAAGGAGAATATATCCCCAAACAGTCTACGTCAATTTTGACATCATTCTGTTAAGATCGATGGCAAGAAATAAGTTTTTTGCTGGTAGTTTCAGCGGCCTTTTCCGTCCCAGAAACGTGCGAACGAAAGGGTTAAAAGTACTTTGAAAACTTCAGCGATTCCGACTTCAATGTACATGTTTTTCATTCGTTACAGGAGTGTTATTAATGGCTGTCCCAATCTAAATCACTTGAATATATCTTCGTGTCGAGGATTACCTCGAGGGGTGAGAAACCATCATGGAGAACTGGGAATTCGCAATCTTCCATGGAGGATAGCTGAAGAAGAGAATAGCGATTGAAGCAATAAATATGTATAATACAGCTATATTAATATTTTTTAGACTTTTCGGTGAAGAGGCAATGTTTTAACCTTGACAAAATGTAGATTTAATGTACATTATTAATACACTGACGAAAAGGGAGAAGAATGGTTTAAACTCTCAGGTCCCGTCCATACTACTCCAGTATCCTGGTTCCAGAGGTCCGTTTTCGAAAGACTTGGGATGAAAGAGCATGTGAGCACGGTTTCGGGACAAGCTTCATAATTTTACGTGAAAGTAAAATTTAACCCTCTTTATCTTTTTTTTTTTTTTACTTTAAAGTGGCATTCCTATTCCGCGCAAAATCAGACACCGATAGGTCATCGTTTTCAAGGTTTCCTTTATCACTAGTCCACACGATGTCAGGAGAACGGCATTTCTTAAAGTTTACACTCTGTGGAGCGTTTTTAAAAGGCCGCGTCTTTGAAGAACCTTTTTTGCTACTCCGCAAAAGATACCTTTCACAAAACACCAAACCGTATGGACGGAACCTTGGTCAGGACGCTACTAATTCCTTCAGATCATATAAATTCTTATGCTTTTCTGCGGTTGTTTGCAACATTTCTTTCTTTTAGTGTATCAAAAGTAAACAAACTGTTCATTGTTATCATCTTCAACGAAAAATAAATACCGCTACACGTTACTTTTAATTTACTATTACATGCACCTTTTAGTTGTATTTACTGCTTTTTAACTTTTATTTAAATTTGCATGTATTAGGTCAGTCTTTGAACGCTTGCCGCGAAATTGTCCGGCGATGAACGCTAAGAGTTCTGGGTAGAGTCAGATGGGTATTTCCTGTCTTGAACGACTGCAGATAAGCACTCTACTAAATTTTCTTCGTATTCATATGGAATCTTTTGAGTAAAAAGCTTGTTCCGATTTTTCTCCGCCAAAACCCAGCGAAGATCACGAGCAGAAAGCCAGCAATTTTCTCTAACCCACTTGCCGAAACACTGTCGATTGTCGCCATCAGCAACCCACGCGAACGCGCGCATTATCCACTCAGGATTATCATTGTCATGGTAACCGCCGGGGGTTCCCGGATGACGCTGCAAGGAAGAGAAAAACACTTCATCCGGGATATAAATATCGGATAACCATTGATAAAAGTCGACGGCTACTTTATCGTACAGGACAAACTCCACAAATTTTCTTGTTGCTGCAATATGGTTCCATCCTTTCATTATAGTGATGTTATGAGGAGGGGGGACCTTTGGTTTCCATGTACAATCCATTCTGTAACCATCGTGTTCTTTGCCTTTACCTGTTTTTGTAAGAGCCCAGATTTTGTTCGCGCGATAGGCAAAGTTCTCAGGCATAGGATAACTCTCGATGTTGTTCAGTCCGTTGAGTTTTTTCAGTCCCTCAACGATGCCTTTGTTGTTATAAAGGGGGTAATCTTGTGCTACCAACGTGATTAAATACTTCCATGGTACATCGCTGTGGAAAAGATCTCCCATGCAGTTCAACTCTGCTTGCAAAACGGACACGTGTCCCCAAACAACGTCTATTGATTTCTTCGTTACGAAAACGTTTGGCAAACAATCAATAAAGGAATGAATGGCACGTTTGAAGTTCTCCGCGGATTTCTTATCCAGATGTAAACAGTAGACGTTGTGAGGCATATAAATTGCTCTTAGAAGATTCTCTATAAGTCCAGAACCTTTGTAAACCACAACCACATAAGCTATTCTCAAGTCCAGCTCAGCCTGCGTAGGTTGAGGATGACATAAGTAGTTTTCTTCAATATCCTTGCAATGTCTTTGTTTATGTTTCTTGTAAGTTTCATTCTCGCTGATCTTTACTTTTCTTCCTTGCACAAGGTTTCCATTTGCCTCGACGTTTATGAGGTGCTGACAATAACTACGGTTGAACTATATAAATAAGCACAAACAAAATAAAACAAACGTTGCAATTGCCAAAAGGAAATGATGTTTTGTACTTAAACTTCGTTCTCTTTGGCTGTTGTTGCTGCGTGTCAGCTAGTTGGGACGAGCGATATGAAAAGCACCGGAAAAAAAAAATAAATGAAAACTAAGGGCCTCCACAGACTAGACATGAAATTTGGAAACTAAGTTTCATTGCGCATGCTTGTAATGTACATTTCAAAAGGGAGGTGTCCAAGGGAAGCACTCGCAGTCGAGAAAGTCAGTTTTCAAACTCGAAAAAGGAAGATACTCTACATATTATCTGTAATGAGGAGGGGCAAAGTGAGGATGGAGAGCCAGGGGAATCGATACTTGCTAAATTAAGAGGGAATGTGCACTAAGATCGAGCCGGATCGAAAATTCGTGGCACATGATGAAAAATAAATTTTCTCCATATTTCGTCCAAAGATACCCTATGGTGAGCTTAGAAACGTGGTGGAGTTTTTTTCTAGAAATATTTTTATTAACGCCACAAAAAAAATAAAAACCGTTAATGCCCCAGGTTTTTGGAAAAACACCCAAAATTAACGTGCAGCATACCTTCCACTAAACTTCGCTCTGTTTCATTCGCGCAAGTCTTAACCCTGTTTGGAGCATGAAAATGAAATGTTTAACACTTAGTAAGGCATTTTAGACCAGTTAAACTAATTTGGATTGATTTTCAAAGTCTCGGCGGGCCGCCGAAAATTACCGAAATTCGCTTGCCCGGAATTCTTAATTCGGCGCTCTTTTTCACCGTATGATTTCCCTATCCGGTAAAACGCCAATCGCTTTGAAGTTAGTATTTTTTACAATATGAAATGTTGTTCTCTAGCCAGGTATAAAAAATATTTTGGGGCTTTTCATCAGAAGCGAGTAATAACGCTCTAAAATCCGGATATTATCAGAGTATAAACTGTGTAAACAAGTGACACATTCCTTCACGTAAATAACAAAAACCTTGGATATTTCTCCTTGGTTTTATCGTTTTTCACCCATAAACTACAGAAGAAATGACGAAAAACTTTATACTCATCTGACATTCAAAATATCTGGTTCCGAGTATATTTTTATCTTTGAATTTAGCCATCTCGACAATTAAAATCAGTATCGCTTGCAAGCAACCAACTCGAATGTTCTATTTCTGTCCCATAATCTGAAATGTTAGCAAGAGCATTTATGATTGAAATAAGTCTGCTTTACCGTAAAGCATTTTCCTTGATCTCCTGTTTGAACTCTTATTAAACACCATTTACCAACGGTTATCTCGTGCTGAACGCTTGAGCTAAAGCCTCCTTCGAGGACTGTTTGTTTAGCTAACGTCACGCAATGAGTGAAGTGGTCATGTATGTTTCATGAGTTGGTGATAAGGCCATGGAGAGGGAGCGCAAATACTCATTAAAAAATGTATGCAGATAAGGTGGGAAAAACAAAAGAGAAATTTTATTTATAAAATTAGTTTTAAACATTCTAATAAGAGTACGTTGTCTCTATATTATTGACCAGAATTTTTAGGTTTAACCAGAAGCCGATTGCCGATTGCCGATTGCTCCTGGCTCAACTTAATCATTAAGAATAATCAGCAATTCACGGAAGGGATAAACACAATTGTTTGTACATATCAGAAATTAAAGGGGAAAAATTGTGCAGTGGCACATAAAAAAATTCCACGTGCTTTTTGTGCCAAAGAGATAGAAAACATAAAACAAAACATATTCTTCAAACCCCTTGTGGACCGAGTCATTTCCTTAATCAGTTATAGAGATCACTTCTCTCATCCTTATACAAGGTGAAAGTTTGTTGTACCACCCTTCGATAACGGGTAGCAAAACTGCTGGTGACTGGTACATTTAGCCACAAAACCAGCCCATCAAAACCCTAAAGGCGACAGTAAGAACCCACCTACCATAAACGAATTTGTGAAAATACGTCTTTCTATGTGCCTTTTCGGCTTGCATTGTACTAATAAGGAACGTGAAATGTAAATGCCCCATTATTTTTTAGTGATATAAATAAGAATAAAAAAGTTATGGAATGATGTTACTATACACCAAAGAGTAGACATTAGAGGGTTGCAGCGTTTTTCGGCGTCTCTTATCTGCTAAGGGGCTTTGGCGGAACATTTTTGAACTTTTTAACTCAAAAACTAGACCTACTATAAAAAAGACTTGCTGCCTCTCGTACATGTTGCCTATCTTTTCTCAACACAACTGGTTTCTATCTCGTACTCGTTTTCAGTTTACGCTTGTGAATTACAAAACCTAATACAAGACAGTAGAATGTTCCAAGAACGCCTCACTGTTGACATGCGCATTCCTGACAAAGCGATTGTATTTTGTCGATGTACGGCTTCTTGCGTCGAACCGTTATGCCTGCAGTGTCAATACCAAGGGAAGTGCAAATGTCCTTTAAAACTGTAATGGAAAATTCATTCAGCTTCTTTTGGGACACCATTTCACAAAGATTATAGGCGTCATAGACAATAGGATGTTTAGGCGCAATCTCACTCGCAGCCTCATTAACAATACTTTCTAGACAGGCCTCATGTGCGGCGACCTCTACACCTTCCTGATCGTCATTCTCGAGGGTTTTCTTTGAAGCAAGGCGTGAGAAGAAGCCAGCTATTTGGGTTGCTGTAAGAAACTCGTCGCTTGAAAACAATCTATCTCCAGTTGCATCCTTTGCACCCATCATTGATCTCGCAACAGCAGCAGGATCTGCCTTACTTCCGGTCTGCTCTCCAAACTTAAACTTTGTAGTTAGATACGACTTTTGGTTTGCAGTGAACCTAGTCCTCCGTGTAGCACGTGGCTTGAGTGCCCCGCCCATGGGTTGGATGTCTGTGTGACCTGCTCGTGTGCTGACAGTGCTGACTACTGGCACCATCATGGCTTGCCCCTCGAGTTGTTCTGCATATTGTTGGGCAGCTTTATCGAAGAGTGTCTCGTTCTCTAAAGCGCGCTTGTGTGTTCCACAATCCAAGTGCTGCATCATGGAGGAGTGCCTCAGGAATGTCTGTGTACAACCTTCCTCAGGACATGTGAACAGTGCCTCGCGCGATGCTGAGTGCTCTTCTTCAGTTTCGGTCTTATCGTCAGTGCTGCGGATACCGCTCGGATGCACGCCATGTGCTCGTCTTTTCACAACCGATGAGAATGAGCTTGGGTGTGCCTGGCGTACTACCAAGGACGGTAGCCTGTTTGATAACGGAGCCTCAGGTATCTGCGATATCAGCTTTCCGGTTCCCACGCCATACGCTCTCCATACACGGATTCCCTCATCAGAAAACTCTATATTCGAGAGTAGGCTTACTCCATCGATCTTGTATGAGTCCATTGAAGGGCTTGTGATGGAGTCACAAAGGGTGACACTCAGTGATGGTACCCCACCGGAAGATCGAATTGCATCCGTCATCTGTTCTGGAGTCTCGATATCGTGTCCTGAATTTAGGTAAATATGCATATGCGATTTTATGGATGCCGCCTTGCGGTCACAGGCTCCTTTTCCACCCTGGGGATCGGAGAAATCAAGCCGTTTGATGGTTACACCCAGCTCTGCTCCTAACATGCTTGCACAAACAATGGTGGTCCCGCAGTGATAGCAACCAGCATTGTCTTGGCGGAAGCTGACTTTCTTCAGGCCTGGTATGATGGTCTTGAGCTGCTTAATGACGTCTACCATTACTGCGAGAACTGCGCAGCTGTCCTGACTACACGTCTGGAAGATATGAGCAAAGGTCAGCATTTGAAACTGGTCGCTAATCTTTCTGAATGCTACACTGATATGCCAAGGAATACCGCGTTTACCAAACCAATCAGTTTGACTTTCGCGGTATTTCCTTGGTAGATACTTCATGGCCCAGTCCTGGACAACTAACACAGATGACTCGTCAAGCAATTCTAGGACGTCAATTCTGGAAGAATCTTGGTTGATAGAGCGCAGTTCATGAGCCTTCCAAGCAAGGATATTTGTCTTTGCTTGCCTGACGCTGAATGATAGCTCCTCGTAGACTCCGGGTAGCATGTTGCCTTTCTGAGCGATAAGCGCTGCATCTATCTCGCTGAGAGTTGATACCACTTGATGACAACGATCGCAGGAGTCCTTGTGTTCATGGTCGCACTGAACCTGGAAGGCAGGCTCTTTTGGGTCGCTCAGAGCAAATAATCTACAATGATCGGCCACGGTAGAGCCTTGAGACACATGCACC
Source organism: Porites divaricata (assembly GCA_038088405.1). Taxonomy (NCBI): domain Eukaryota; kingdom Metazoa; phylum Cnidaria; class Anthozoa; order Scleractinia; family Poritidae; genus Porites; species Porites divaricata. The sequence continues at coordinate 39,984,017 of JBBMOI010000003.1, forward strand.
TATACCAAAAATATAATATTACAGATATGACTTATACTTACAATAACTTAGGGAGAGCTACCGGGCCTTAAAGAGTCATTTTTTCAGTTTGTTTCTATTAAAAAGAGCCTATATGGTCTTAACCCTCGGACGAACAGGAGAGGGAGGGGTGGGAGGTAGTTGATGGTTTTTCCCTCAAGGTCTTTTGTTCTAATATAACGCAAATTAAATTTATAATCTATAATTATAACGCACTGAGAGCGCACTACAAGATACTAAATTTCTCTCGGTTGTCGTTATAAAATCTAGCATTTTACACTGGATTTTACTATGTTAACTGGAAGTGGAAAAAGACGCAAACAGACTGATACAAAACTGATAAAAAACAATCACATTCTGTAATTCTGCGTAAGAAACCTTACCCTTACCCGCTAGCGCCATCTACCTTGGTGGCCGACACATTTCCGCCAAAAGCCGACGCAATAAGCAGCGCTTGAAAGTTTCTGGCGCCTATTGCAAAGAAAACTAATATGAAATGAACATTTAGGCCAAAAATGTGAAGGGATGGTATTTTACCTACCTTGTAATCACTTTTGAGGTATCGCTTTCCGTCTCGCAGGCGAGTCTGCAGGTTCTTGGTCCATCCCATGCCTTGTCCAACGTCCCCAAGTTTTTCTACAATGTCAATCAGGTCTTCAAATGCCTGCGCACCTGCTGAGCTTATGTAGTCTAGGCCTTGAAGTGATTTTCGAGTAGAGGCAGGACAGACAGCTAGGATACGCAAAAGAGTACTGCGGCTAAGAGGCTTAAAACCAGACTCGTCGCAGTAGGCCAGGTACTGTTTTACCACCCTTTCAGGAATCATCATTCTGATAACGTTTGGGATCTTAATCGTCTCTTTGTTGCTAAGTGTTATGGACCTTTCTCCGAATGGCAGATCTTGTACAATTTGCGGGCTTGTTATGAACGCAATAAAATGTCCTATCTGTGAGAAGGTAACGTCTGTCCTAGGTGCTCTTACTGACTGTACTGGAGCTCCTCTTCCATAGGTCAAACAGTGGCGTTTGGCTTCTGTGAAGCGATATTTGGTCAGACCAGGGATAAACTTGAGGAGTGTTTTGTAACGCACCTTATCTGCCATGATGGAAAGTATCTGGCGGCGCGTCTCCCAGCGACTAGCAGCTTGGTAACATTCGGCAAGTGCCTCCATTAGCGTAACGTCCATGTTGTCCTGATCTGAATCTTCCTCATTAGAGAGCTGGCGGCGCAGCGCGTCTGAAGAACACAGTGCGAGGAACAAGGGGCCTGTTTCATGTGGTGTCATATCTTGTACTAAAGCTGCCACACCTTGACTAGCTTTCCGTGTATAGTAGCGCTTTGTCCGACCACTTGTCTTTTCCCACGAAGTTTGTAGCTGAGACCTAACGGGACTAACATCTCTGGAAACCAAATATGTATTCAAAGCATCTAGAGGCCTACTCTGAGAGACTTGAACATCGTCGAGACTGAAGTCCCTGAATGTGCCTTCGCACGGGGGAAGATAAAAACTCCCTCCTGGTGTAATGGGAGTGCTGTGCACTGGTGGGGAATCCTTGTTCTATAAACGAAAATAGTGTCTTAAAGTGCATTCTCATCGGTGTTTCTGTAATGTTACTATCTTGTTTCCAAAGGCTTTGCCTATTTTTTAGGAGGGGACCAGGTGAATAATATTAGTCCTAACGAAACGGATCCCTATGACATTTTTATTGACAGTAATTAATTGCGTGGAGCAAACTTGACTTTCTCTTATAAAGAGCGACAAATCATAATTAAACTAAAAGGCGCCTAATTACTTAATTTAATAAATGCTTTAAGGGCAAGAATTATGCAATTCATCAAAATGATCAAACTTACCAAGATAATTTTTCCGATGCCCTCGCTAATCTCTGAGACGTTCAGAGTAGTTTTTGGCACATCTTCCAATGTTTTTTCTTTAACATCAATAGTCGGCCTGCAGTCACGGCATATACCTTTGCAACGGAATGAAACAAATCACCGGTCACTTTTGTTCGCAATGCTAGCAAGGTTTTTCAACTACGGTCTGGTACACTGATTACATCCGCCGGCTAATTAAAATACAGAGAAGTAAGCAAGAAAAGTGTACTTACCAGAGCCTACCGGAACAAAAACACCTGTTTGTTTTAAAATAGCTTTGGACTCCGACTTGCTTATTCCACGATCCGCCTTTCTCGTTTTTCCTCTCGAAGCATGCTTTGATAGCCCTGGTGGTACTCGGCATCGATGAGCACCTCGACGCCAGCCAATGCCCAGGGAAGAGCGATGGGATGGGCAAATGGTCCAAGACGAAATGTCGCGCGGAGGAGAAAATATTGATGCGCGCGCTAAAATAAGCTCAACTTCAGAGCTGATATCGCTAACCCCAACACTGCGCGTGTGACCTAAAATATCTTTTTGACATGAAGATAGTGGAACAACAACAGCTCCGTCATATCGTTTGTCAGAGGCGCAAACGCCTCCAACTAGTTTCTGAAAACAACAACTAACTTCCATTCACAGCCGCAAAACAAACTCTACGAACTCTGAACATGAAATGTTTCGTACTGAGCTTTACTGGCGATTATTAGATTACAGTTCTGCAAATATTGTCTGTATTTGTAGAACGTTTTGTCTGTCCGTTTGTTTTCATACGAGAGTCAGACTTATAATTGGAGGAAAAAACTAAGCTTTGATGTTTCATGTATCACGAGAAAGAAAAAGGGGTCGTTTTGTTTGGCTCATTTTGCTATACTTTTAAATAAACAAAATGAAAAGAGAAGTGAATGTTATCTGTGACTTTGCGCCGTTTGTTTTGAGGCGTCTCCGCGAGTACAATTAATATAAGTACTCTCATTTCGTATAAAAAAAGCCTCATATATATGTGCCGCCCACCTTTAAACCGGGGCATTAAAATACTTTTTTCCAGACTTCGTAGTCTTTCGGTGGAATTTTTGCTTTGGTTTGCTTTGTTTTTAGCCCTCCTTGGTAATCGCGTGACAAAACCTTTTTAGGCGAACTTTAGGAAATCCTTTGCGTGACGGACAAATTTGGTCAAAATTGACAAGAGGTCATTTGCTGACATGACTTTGTAGACTATGGAAAATATTCCATAGATATTTTTCTTTTTCTCACCTGAGAAATAAATTACTGCAGCCAAAAGCTTGCACTTTAGTTTCCATTTAGCAATGGTGTGAATTTGATTAGCTGAGTCAACAAGAGATAAGATCGGGTAGGTGTAAATTTAGACTCCACGTTTAAAGATCGCACTAGCACTGTTTCGTTCAGAGCCTGGTGTTCTGATATTCCTTACTCAAACTAAGCCGAAAGACCTATATCTGCTTTGTTTTTCATCGAAAAAACCAGAGAAACAATTCAAATCCGCAAGTTTCGGAAATTTGTTCGGCGCGTCTGTTTACGGTTTCCAGATGTTGACATGTCATAAGTTTGTGATTTTCGAGATTTTTAGAGCGCTGGCACACGGCGCTGATAGAAAGCCCGGAGAAAAAAATTACATCACATTTTAGTACATCATTTTCTCTCTTGAGAATTCTTAGTTTCAAGTGATTCGGTGCTTTACCGGGTAATGAAGCTTTCTTTTGAAAAAGTGCATCAAATTTAGAATTTTAGGCAAGCGAATTTCGGTGAATTTCAGATGATCACCACGACCTTAAAAATAAATGCACAGGTTTAAAACTATACTCAGATAACTTGCAAACATTCAAAATATCTTTTTTGACATTTTCTGAGAGTATCCCTTTGACGCGAATTAAACAGGACAAAGTTTACTAGAAGGTGTTAAACACGTTTTTTTCGCATATTTTCACGACACGTGGGGCAGAAACAGGCTTTTATTATTTTTTTCGCTTTCAAAAGAACATTTCAATAAAAAAGCACTACCACGTTTCTCGGACCACCATACGGTATCTTTAGACAAAAACTGAAAAAAATTTGATTTTCATCATGTGCCACCCCTTGCTCGACGTTAGTGGACATTCACTCTTAAGTTCTTGTGTTAAATCTTGCTGTTCACAACAAGCAGTGGCAATAACGGCAAGATTATTACCAACATGATAATAATTCACGATTCAAGGCCGAGTGACCAAAAGAAACGAAGGGATCTGGGGACGAGAATGGACTGTGGTGGAACAATGGCTTATAGAGAGGAAAAGTCGTTTCGTCATGTTGCCATGGCAGCACAATTTCTTGATATTAATAAACCGTGTTCCGGCAAATATGGCAGAAAAGACTAGTAACAAAAATTAACATGTTCGACTTTCCTGTGCATTATTGCACTCAGGTAGCCTGCACACTGACTTTGTTTTAATTTTCTTTTCGTTCTTTTCTAAATTTTGCTTACATGGAAACGTGACGTCACACTTCTCTCTATTGTCCCCAATTTTCAGGAGTTTATGATGATTTGCACCTCAGTCAACACGGTGAAGACTTCACTTCACTATCAACGCAATGAAAAAAGACCGACCACGTTTTCACGTCGATTGACCGTGACTGATGGCGAAATATTAAATTACGCAGGCGTCTTTTGGTTCGTCACACACTCGTATGTTGGAAAGAATTTGCTGCCTGCTGACAATAATATCCGGCTTCAAATAGCGGCCTTTGTAAATACTTAGAATAAACAAAAGACCACTTGTTTATAAAAAAAAGTTTACAGAAAACAACAACCACAACAATAATCGACAGCTTATGTCAACAAAACGTTTCCCGCAATTGTACTTTTTTCCCATTAGTTATTGTAATTGATAAGTAGTCTTATTTCCTTATATTTCTTTAATTCTATTTATTCTTCAATTTTTCTTCTCTCTTCTTATATATATACTATTGTCTGTGTTGTTTGTGTTTTGACTTTGCTTTTTGTCTTTGTTAGTTTTTATCGACCTTAATTTGTATTTGCAAAATTCTAATACTGGCTGCCTGCCCTTTTTAACCCTAAAGTTATTTCAGGCAGCCAGACCCCTATTTATTTATTCTTTCTATATTAGTATTATATCACTTTGTAATATTTAGGGCAAAATATAAATTTGTTGTTGTTTGTTGTTGTTACTTTACTAGCTCTTAGCTGTTGAACGCATATAAACACAGGGGACGATTTAATCTCCGTCTTTGTGATAGCAAATTCACCCAGTTTGCAAGAGCTTAACCGACCCAGACCTTTGTTCGCTAATACCCCACTTTGACTTAAAGGCAAGGGTACTATTACCGGCTCCCCTTGTGTACTTATCAAAAGTTTGCGTGACAAGCGATTGTCTACTACCTACCTACTTGCGTCACGCAAACTAATGATTCGCCTGCAATTCTGCCTTTTCAGCCCGAACAAGGTGGACTTTTAAATGAAGGTTTGCCCATTTTTTTTGTTTTTAGAAATATCTGCAGAGGCCATACACGTTTATATATTCTTCTCAGCAGAGCCTCCCAGTGGGTCGGTTCTCGTAAGCGACCACTAAATCTTCGCGTTTTGGGTGGTTGCTTACGGGAGGTTCGACTGTATTGCTGGTTTTCAGTGTCACGCCATTCAAAATAGATGAAAATAAAAATCAAAACCATTCAATAGATAAAATCCAGGATCTGGAAAATGAAAGGAGGTACATATGCAAAGACCCTCGCCAAGATTCAGGTCAGAGGAATATTTCGTATACGAGATATCCGAAGAAATGTTTTACCCAAATTTATAGAGATTTGTATGGAGACGCCATGCTGGTGCTCACCTGGATGAGCTCCAACATGGCGGACGGAAACCAACAGAAACATCTGTTACCGAGTTTTGCTACAAAAGCGTGAATTTATTCTTCGAGAAACTCATAAACATTAAGATAATACTTTTTCCAGTACATGAACTGATTAGATGGCAAAATTTCCTGAAATAAGTCATTTTTTTAACCTACATGACAGCTCTCTTGGCCGTCATGTAAATGCCGCGTCACGCAAAAGCTTACAAAATTCAAGCGTACTCTATCACAAAACCAAGAACCCTTTTGAAGCGAAAATTTGTTTGACAATTAGTTTTCAGCTGCTCTAATGCATCGTGAAAGTAAAATCTCGGTAGGATGGATAGTTTTTTAGTTTGAATTTTAGTGACGTCATGTGAAAACCAACAATAATGTTCCTACGACTGACGATAAAACAGTGAATTTTGGTGGGTGAGAACTTCATGCATCGATGCTTTTAAGTTTCTGCGCTGATAGAATCTCAAAAATCGGTCAAGTTTTTAAGAGCAAATGCACTGAAAAATCGAGCAAACCGTGGCCACAGCTCAAAACCTAACCTACCCTCATTTTCAGTCTGTAATAAGGTTTTGATGAGTTTATAACACTGCTGAGGTTTAAATTTCAAAATGCGGACGAGTTTGGGAATTATTTGAGATTTTCGATTTCAACGGTCTGCGGGCCTAAAATTAGCCGCCGAACACCGGAATATAGCCCTGGAGTGCGGTCGGTATAAAACATGGACTGCGGACTGCGGACTGGGTATAAAACACGGACTGTCTACGAACTGAGAGAAACGGAAAGCGGGCTTGCATAAAACAGTAGTTCCAGCTCCTTACCTCGCACAAAAACATTCCGTAAGCCGGTTACGCAGTCTCTATTCTCCTCATGTGGAGAAGGAAAGCATACTGCACGGACAAGGAAGGTTATGCCACCATTCAAGGCAACTGAAAATTAAACTCTGAATTTTATTAAAAGAAGGAGTTAGAAGAGAACCAATCAGAGAAGCACCGAATAAAAAGAATAGTATTGGTGTTAGCCGAGTCAGAGTAAAATTTCTAAAGATGCCTCTATTCCGTTTCAAATAAAGCCTTGGGAATATGAGAAAATGAAGAACTCAGAAGAGAAGGTCAATATAGGGGCATTCCGCGATGTAAAAAACAGTATTTAGGGGGGAGGGATTACTCACCTATACGTGAAAAATAACCGAAATGAATCATCCAACCCAACGTTATATTCTACGCGATGATTATGATGACATGATTTACACCCTGCTCCTGAACCCCGGAAAGGGGTACTGCTGGAAATTTTTTGGTGGGGTTACGCCCCCTGGTTCTCTAAATCCTTACCCTGTTTCAGAATAAAAAATGTCATTTTCCACACCCGTTTTCAGACCTGATCTCTAAAATCCATACCCATTTTCAGACCTGGCCTAATTTAGCCTGTTCCAGGCTCTCAGATAAAGAGGAGACTACCCAGTTTCCTCTCGTTTTATTTCCGCGCTTTCTCAATTTAGCGGACCCAACTATCTCGGAGCCTGGAACAGGCTAGGCCTAATTAGGCAGAAATTATGTCATCGTTATAAATTTATAGATTAGAGCACAACAGTAGATCATTCTCTCTAGAGCGCAAACAAAAAATTCTTAAAATGCATTTCAAATTCACATATTTCTATTTCGTTCTTATTCATCTAGAATTGAAAACGATAAATATACCCAGTCCGTAGTCTGCAGTCCGCGTTTTATACCTCGTCCGTGTTTTATACCCTAGTCCATATTTTATACCCAGTCCGCAGTCCATGTTTTATACTGACCGCAAAATAATCAATCTATTTTACAAGCGTTCGCAAGAACACCAGACTTACTTTCAGATAATGTTGAAGTACTATATCTCATTGGGTAGTAACCGGGATTTGGGCTGATTTGGAGAATTCTCTCCTTTAGAAAATTCGATTTTGGTTTTAGAGGTAAATTGTTGTATTTATAGCCAATATGCAAATTACGTTTAAAAATTGTGCTCGTTCGTCGATATTTTATTCTCTAAATCTAAACAATGTGCCGTTTATGTGTGACCTGCGATCTGACCTGTGGCCTGTGACCTGTAACCTGGCCTGTGACCTGACCTGTGACCTGCACTTTAGCCCCGGTACGCGGTAGTCACTTGAAGGGATAGACGAGAGGGCCCTTCCTCGATCCTGAGACTGGGACCGAGTTATACGATCGCCGACAATTTTTCCGAATGTATCTTCGTACGTGAACAATAATTTACTTTAGTAAATCATGAGCGCTTTTGATATACAGTATGTGTGCAGAGGCTACAATTATCTCTTCCCTCGAGTTGAATTAAGGTGAGTTTTAAAACGTTGCTTGGTCGTTTGCAGTTCTACTGAATTCGTAGAAAATTCGATACATAGTAATTGCTGATCAATTGGCAATGGGCCCTGTGATCTATGTTCACGTCACATAGATGAAAGGTACCTCCAGTTTCAACGTTTTTTCTTTTGTTTAAAAATATGATAACAATAATAAAAAAGACATCAAGCTGTTGTTGCAGGTTAAGAGATTGTCAAGAGAATTTCTATTCAGAGATCACAAGGCCTATACAATGGATTATAATACTTAATTATTATTATTTTTAAGCTTATTCTTATTTATTTTTGCCAGTGTTGGCCAGGACTCCTCTTCTTTGACAACATTACCTGTTATTCCAATCTTATGCCATTTCACCATACTAAGTGACTACAAAGAAAATGTGCAAATTCTGTATTGCAGCGTACAATCCCAGTTTGAAATGGACTATTGCATAATTGATATCAGCACTCCCCCTTGGTTAAGGAAGTGAGCAAAGATAATGGCATTCTCTAGGGTATGTTGTAATAGTTTTGGAAATCCTTGGGGAATAGTCTTAAACATTGGAGTTATTCAGGGTAAACAAAGAATTCATGGAATTTTATTAGGAAAAAAAGTACTGTTCAATAAGTTCCTCAGGGGTAAATTCATGTCTTAAGGAAGTCTCCCGGATGAATGCAGTCTAATAAAATTCCTCAGGAGTAAGAAGGAAGTTTATTATATGTTGTCAACCGGGAAGAGGATGTGGTTATTAAATGTGATAGCCCAATTTTTTTCTGCCATTGAAGGAGGACAAAGCACACACAATGACCGCACGCAACAGCGTGCAAGGACTGGACAAAGCAAACATGATGTGATTTTATTTAGTTGGATAGTAAACCTTTTATTCAATGGTTTACATTGTAAAAGCATAATGGACATTGGTGTTTTGCTCATTGGTCACCTATACATGAAAACATCCAACACATGATTGATAGAATTCACATACAAACGTTATTCAAAATAACTAAGAATCATGAATCACCAGTGCCACTAACAAAAGGAGGGATACAACAATCTGTTAGTATGCCAAGTTGTGATGGTTTCTTTTTGCATTACCTTGTATTAATTTTGTTTTTTTCTGGCTTGAAACTGTTCATTAGCAACAGGCATGTGACTCATTGTTTGTGGTAAATAAACAATTTTTTTCCTCTGAAAGGATTCATCAAAGAGAACAGATTCTTTTAAGGCTTAAAATTCACATCCAATTTCTTCCTTAGATCCTTGGAAGTTATAAAAATTGGCAATTTTTCCATCTCTAAGTTATTATAATTTTTTTGTAACAGCTGAGAAAAAAAGTTCTGTGAATGTATTTCAAGTTTTAAATTTACACAATATTTCTAGTACAGCCACAATAACCTAATCAATGCTTTGTTACAGGTGTAATTATTTTATATTAATGTAATATAAGGTTTCTTGAAAGAATATTCCTTCATCTACCGTAAAAAGGGTAAAGGTTTTTGCTCACAACAGGAAGCCTTGTTTTGATATTACATGAGTTTAAGTGTTTGTGTTTTTCTGTTTGCATTTAAAGCACAACCATTTTGTTGTTGGATGGAATGCAGATTCAGGGATATTAGCAAAATCTGGATGGTACCACTCACAGCATCCACGATACTTGACATAAGCAATATTGTTGTTAGGCATTAATAATCGGCATGTGCAGTAAATAGGTACATTTTTGCCTACCACAGGATGAACAAGCTCAACTGTATCATCAGTTGGTGGGAACTTGGTCATCCTTGAAGACTCCAGGCAATCAACAAGGTGCTGGCGCATGGCTCTCTGGTCATATCTCTTGGTGGTGGGGTCACCACCATGGCATAGAGTGGTGGCAAAGGCTATAGCAAAGAGTGCACTAGGGTTAAAGTCAATTAGTATGCATTTTAGTATAAACGACTAACACATTTTCCCTTGCCTGTAAATATGAAGACCTTTGACTAAGACAGAACAGTATCATTCTGTAATACAGTGCATGTGAGACTGCTGGTGCCAAAGGAGCTCAGTGCTTTGTGTTTGTTCTCCAGATCCCGTTCCTCCACTTATATTAGCTGTGATTAAGATTCGTTTTTCTTACCTTGCACCATTTGGAAATTTTTTTATGGTGTAAATTATCTAAAACACAGGTTTTAGTATATTTAGGAACCGGTCATTATTTATGTAGAGGGTGGGGGTGGGGGGAGGGGAGGGAAAAATATTTTGATAGATGAAAATTTTTGCCACGTCCTTCCTCCTCACATCTAAAAATGGCAAGTAGCCTTCCTCTTAATTCAATATTTCATTGATGACCCCCTCACCCCCCTCCCCACCCCCATTATTCCACTTATGATTGTATATAATTATAGTATAGGAAAAATATTCCTTTCTAGCACTGGAAAAGTTATATATCTTCGAAAGTTGCCATCACAAAATTTGCAATCAAGGTGCCACTTTTCAGATGTTGGACAACAAATATTAAACCCTGGAAGATAAATATTTATTCCAATATATTTTCCAAGGTGGAAAGCAGTATTTTTTTTTTGTGTTATGTAATTCATGTTTTATTACTTCATGGGTTATTGAACCAACAAATAATTTGTTAATTTTAATATTAAATCCAGCCAAAATCAAAAACTGAAACAGGCTGATCTGGATTTGTCTTTTATTAAAGTGTGAAACATTAAAGTTTTTGACAATATTCTTCTAACTGGGTTGTCCATCTTCACCACCTGCATCTTTGAAATTAATTTATTTCGTAAAAGTAATCCCATTTGCAAAAGCACAGACAAGACCCCTTGCAAAACCTAAAAAAATCATGACCCCCCTATTAATTGTTGAAAAAAATTAGCCCCCACCCCCCCCCCCCCCCCCTCCTAGCCTAGCTGCTACAAAAAAATAATAATAACTTAGAGATGGAAAAATTGCCAATTTTTATAACTTCCAAGGATCTAAGGAAGAAATTGGATGTGAATTTTAAGCCTTAGGAGAATCTGTTCTCTTTGATGAATCCTTTCAGAGGAAAAAAATTGTTTATTTACCACAAACAATGAGTCACATGCCTGTTGCTAATGAACAGTTTCAAGCCAGAAAAAAACAAAATTAATACAAGGTAATGCAAAAAGAAACCATCACAACTTGGCATACTAACAGATTGTTGTATCCCTCCTTTTGTTAGTGGCACTGGTGATTCATGATTCTTAGTTATTTTGAATAACGTTTGTATGTGAATTCTATCAATCATGTGTTGGATGTTTTCATGTATAGGCGAGCAACGAGCAAAGCACCAATGTCCATCATACTTTTACAATGTAAACCATTGAATAAAAGGTTTACTATCCAACTAAATAAAATCACATCATGTTTGCTTTGTCCAGTCCTTGCACGCTGTTGCGTGCGGTCATTGTGTGTGCTTTGTCCTCCTTCAATGGCAGAAAAAAATTGGGCTATCACATTTAATAACCACACCCTCTTCCCGGTTGACAACATATAATAAACTTCCTTCTTACTCCTGAGGAATTTTATTAGACTGCATTCATCCGGGAGACTTCCTTAAGATATGAATTTACCCCTGAGGAACTTACTGAACAGTACTTTTTTTCCTAATAAAATTCCATGAATTCTTTGTTTACCCTGAATAACTCCAATGTTTAAGACTATTCCCCAAGGATTTCCAAAACTATTACAACGTACCCTAGAGAATGCCATTATCTTTGCTCACTTCCTTAACCAAGGGGGAGTGCTGATATCAATTATGCAATAGTCCATTTCAAACTGGGATTGTACGCTGCAATACAGAATTTGCACATTTTCTTTGTAGTCACTTAGTATGGTGAAATGGCATAAGATTGGAATAACAGGTAATGTTGTCAAAGAAGAGGAGTCCTGGCCAACACTGGCAAAAATAAATAAGAATAAGCTTAAAAATAATAATAATTAAGTATTATAATCCATTGTATAGGCCTTGTGATCTCTGAATAGAAATTCTCTTAACAATCTCTTAACCTGCAACAACAGCTTGATGTCTTTTTTATTATTGTTATCATATTTTTAAACAAAAGAAAAAACATTGAAACTGGAGGTACCTTTCATCTATGTGACGTGAACATAGATCACAGGGCCCATTGTCAATTGATCAGCAATTACTATGTATCGAATTTTCTACGAATTCAGTAGAACTGCAAACGACCAAGCAACGTTTTAAAACTCACCTTAATTCAACTCGAGGGAAGAGATAATTGTAGCCTCTGCACACATACTGTATATCAAAAGCGCTCATAATTTACTAAAGTAAATTATTGTTCACGTAGGAAGATCCATTCGGAAAAATTGTCGGCGATCGTATAACTCGGTCCCAGTCTCAGGATCGAGGAAGGGCCCTCTCGAGGCAGGACTTTTCCGCCGGTGACGGGTGGCGGGTGACGGGTAACGGGTAGCGGGTGGCAGGTGGCGGGTTAAAAATATATATGAAAATAAAATATTATAACTCGTTATAGCGTAATTAATATTGATATAAGTGTATGTTGTAATTTTAAAATAATTTCAACGTTTATGTTCTAACTACCAAGCTCCAAATAAGAGTATTGTCTTGTCTTGTTTTATCTACTTACGCGGACTAAAAATGGAAAAAAAACCCCGAGAAATCATGCCTGTGAAAACAGTCACCTCTCCTAGCTCCACACCGCAAGTGACTTTTCGTCAGGCTACACGCGGTGTGTCAAATGAAAATGGGCTATGTCAAGCAAGACACATGGCACGTGTCGATCTTGTTTGTCTAGTTTACTTTTTCTTCCACATCAAGACGAAAGATGATTGCACTTCCCCAACTGTTTAGCCGTGTTTATAACAGACTGCAAGAGATTCGGCCTCCCGTGTCGTAACTCAGTTTTTTCCCTAGTATGCGGCATTATTGCGATCCTAATCAGTATTTTTAAGTAGTATTTAAAAAATGCGGATCCTTTTTGTATTTATATACAAGGAGATCAATTCGCGTTGCTGTGTCAAAAACGTTGTTGCTCCTTCTCTGGTACGCATTAACATTGACAGCTTTGTTGCTTTAGTCTTAGGAAAATTTCCTTGTTTTCTCGAAATAGACATTTTGTTCATTTTAAACTACAAGTCGGGAACCAAATTGGCAAAGATTTATCCCACGGGCAATGCAATGTGTATCCCAACTTATAACAAAAATACAAACGCACTTGTCAAAAATCTGAGGCACTGTTCAAACATGTCGAGAAGAGAATGCGATCTTACTTGTCTGGTCGCAGGATAAATATTACTTTAATTTTTATGAGTTCCTCAAGCTATCTCGTGCATGCGATATTGTGTAGAAGAATATTGCTGAAATATCGCTTTTTGTTTTGTTTATTATCTTTTTTCTTTTTTGGTTTCCCCTTTTTCTTTTTCTTTTTCTTTTTTTATTTTTTACGGCCTGACCCACCACCCGCTACCCGCCACCCGCCACCCGTCACCCCCCACCCGCGGAAAAGTCCTGCCGGCCCTCTCGTCTATCCCTTCAAGTGACTGACTACCTTTAGCCCCGCCGCCACGATTTGCCGATTTTGCTCGATTTTTCTGTGCATTCGCTCTTAAAGACGACTGCGAACTGCGGATTGGGTATAAAATAGGTCTCTATAAAACACGGACAGAGTACAGATCACTAGGATACAGTTAAATGAATAGCATTGACAATGCCTCCAAATCTCTTAACAAAATGCTCTACTAGAGGGAAATCTGTGTGGTTTGGTAATTTATCGATGGAGCAGTGACCTATCTCTCGCCCAAATATCCGTCTCGATTCAGTGCTTCTTTTGATGGTTTAATGATTATCGTAAATTGAACTCTCTTCTAACTCCACTTTTTTCTTTTTTTCATAAAATTCAAACGTTCACATTTTTTGTCCTTTATGTGTTTTAGGGCTTCGTACAACTTTCAGTTCCGACGAACGTTGCAGAGAAAAGATTGCGTGAGGAGCCAAAGAAACCTTTGCGGCACGTTTCACTTCGATATACCTTCCTGGAGCTTTTTTTAAAGGCATTCCGTAATCCGCATTTTAAACCTAGCCCGAGCTTTATACCCAGTCTTTGTTTTGCACCTACAATACTCGTCACAAATGTTGAAACACTTGTGCGATTTTCCCCTCCCCAATGTTGATTTGGGATTTGCAGTCATCTCAGTGCTCCAAAATACGCGTTGCTCAACATTGGGCAGGGAGAAGGGACACTTCAGTAAGAAAACGTGTGTGCGGAGTAAACCTCGGGAATTTTCCCGAAAATTCTGGAGAAAAGGTGTCTGTTTCAACTATTTGTGACGAGTATTGTCTTTGTGTGTGAAGGGCGTGGATGGGTAACGTAAACGTATGAAGAGTAATTATTGTTCCGTACAGGGATTACGTGCGAGGTGTTCTTATTTTGACTGTTCTAGAGATAAAGTAGGAGTTATATAAAGAATCTGTGGAGACGTTTGGGTATAGTGATTTTCAGGTAATTTTGTGCTAAAACAGTTTTGTGCAACGGCTCTGCCTATTAAGAAATTGCGATGGTGTTTAAAGGTGTCATCGATAGCGTTACTCGTGCCCGTGCGTATTACCTATGTCGGGTTAAAGGCCTATCTGTGCGAACAGTTGCCAGCATGTGCAAAATTTCTGCTAGCAGTGTTTATAGAATTGCACATGAGAAACGTTATAAGAGACGCACTTCGGAGGAGATGTGTAAAAGAGGTCGCAAGAACAAGCTAAGTGACCGCGACAAAAGAGGACTGATACGATGCATCACAGTTTTGAGGAAAAGAGAGGGGAACTTTACCTGTAGAGCACTGATGGAGGAAGCCGGAATTCAACAAAAGGACGTATCTGTAAGAACAGTATCTCGTTTTCTCAATTCACAGAATTACTACTATTTGCAGACTCGCAGAAAGGGGCTCATGACAGCGGAAGACCACATCAAAAGGGTTAAGTTTGCAAAGTACATGAAAGCCAACTACAGCCAGGAGGTTTGGACAGAAGGAATTGCCTTTTATCTGGATGGAACAGGATTTACCTACAAAAGAAATCCACTAGATCAGGCTCGTGCACCAAAAGCTCGAGTGTGGAGAAAGAAATCCGAGGGTTTGGCTCCGGGATGCATTGCAAAGGGCTGCAAAGAGGGAACTGGGGGTAAAGTGTTACGACTAATGGTGGCAATTTCTTACAATAAAGGAGTTATGTGCTGTGAACCATACGAGAAACTGAATGGACGTTCTTTCGCTGCGTTTATAGATAACCATTTTGATCGCCTATTCGTAGCTGCTGACAAAGGATGTAGCCGAACGTTTTTACAAGATGGGGATCCCTCTCAAAATTCGGCTTTAGCTCGGGCAGCGATGCAACGCACGAACAGTATATTAATCAAACTCTGTCCAAGATCTCCCGATCTGGCGGTCATTGAAAATGTGTTTTCCATGGTGAGTAGGATGTTAAAAAGACAAGCATTACAGCAGCAACTACGCCGAGAAACATTTCAACAGTTTAAGAATCGTGTTATCAGTACATTTAATTCTATATCTGTTGAGACTGTGAACAATTTAATACGCTCTATGCCGAAACGAATTGATATGGTGATTAGAAATAAGGGGAGGCGTATAAAATATTAAAGAAATACCACTTATTGCATTGTCTGGATAATAGCGTAAGATTTCTTGTCGCAAAATAGAAACTTTCAGAGACAATATAAATATCGCACTATTCGGCAAAAATAAGGGGGGGAGGGGTGGAGTGACATTTTCCAAAACAGAAGGAGGTGAAAATTGCTCCGATGGCCATGAAGACGACGTTTAGCGATGTTTATATAGCAGTCTGATTTTTTGCGCTCACTTTATCAAATGTATTCACTATTCAGTGAGACATGATTTGTGTTTGAGCTGCAGGGAAAGAATAGAGAAGGCTATTGCCACTTGGTCGTTATCTCAAATAAGTACACAACGGTGTCAAATGAAGACGGAACCTTTTCCTTCTTTTGCTATGATCTTAACAGTTCTATGTACAAAAATAAGCTAACTTTGTAGGAAATTACATTATTAAAACAGTTCATCTGTTGTAACGGTCTGTAGACCTTCTCTGCGCTAAAACTCAACGATTCACCACTGTGTCCTGAAGTAAAGTAATTATAGTACCATAGACTTTAAGAACTATCGGTTCACCATGGTGAAACCGTTCAAATAGCGTTGTTCAATACGTTAATGAAGAAAATTACCCCTAAACTGTATGTTCCGTGATCTGCTCCATCACTTAAAATACTTGTAGATGCAGTAGCGTTGCTTTTTGGTTCGTAAAAAAGGCAAAGATTTGCAAACACCATGGTGAATCGTGTAACACTTAAGCCACAGCAAAGATTACAAAATGTAAACAAACTCGCCGATATTTACATAAGAACAGTGGTAATTGAATTAGTCCTCTTGAGGGAAAATAAGTCGACTAAAACATTTTGCACACGGGGGGACTGACTTCTGCTGTTCTTCGGGTATTTGAAAGAAGAGATTGAAGACCCGCCATCTCACCTTCATCATCTGAGTCTCCCTGTCATCAACAACACCGCCTCGTACATAACTAAGTTCATCCTTACTGGAACAAAATATGGGCGTATCTCCCTGGAACAGAATATCTTGTCGGTAGTGTGTTTTTGGGGCGGGTAGATGAACAGTTTGGCCTTCAAGAAGCATTAAGAAGTCATGCCAGGGAATAATTTGGGTTGACCACCTAAAATCGTTTAGAAAAACTACTTCTGACGGTTCTGCGCCAACCCAAGCAAACGTTGTAGAGGCTGGATTACTGAATGTTTTGTAGATTGTGTTCAAAGGGTTTAGCAAAAATGTTTTCGCACAGTTACAGGGACCTTTCAAGTACAAATTGCGATACTTTCCGCGCCCTTTGTCGAGAAGTATGCGAACAGCTTCTGCAAAGTCATCCCTCACAATAGAGTTCCGTTGTAACACTTCTTTTGCCATTTGCAACCACTGACCGTCACACCCTTGCTCACACTCTCCTTCCAATTTACTGTACAAAATCTCGATTCTACTCATTTTACTCCTTTGCAGCGTACTCTCGGCAGTTTCTAATTCCCAGCCTACAGCAATCGCTTCATCCACTACCCGACTTCCACGATTCGCGATGAACTGCGCCAAGTCAAGTTTCCCCTCACTTTTTTGCTTATGTGCTAACACCAGCAGCTGTAACCGAGTTTTTATGCCATTTTTTACGGCTATCTGCGATACATCATAAACCGATAAACTTTGAGAGGACTTTTTACGCTTCCTTCGTCCATTCGCAAGTCGAGTATGCCTTTCGGTAGCCCTTGAAGTGCTGGGTGCAGGGGTATTAGTCAAATCAGGATGATTTTCAGACTGCAAGTAATTCTCGTCTTCCTTTGTTGTGTACTGCCACGCTGAATAATAATTGCTATGTCGAGCGCTGAAATTCACTTTCAGGCCGTGTCGCTCATCAAGATAATTGCGTATTTTAAGCCAGCGTCGCCGTGCATTTAATTTAACTGCCATATGATAATGAATGCCCCCATCCCTATGGCGTTCTTGGCTGCACACCCACTGTACTATCTCACAACGTGTTAATGGGTCTGCATTGTCGAAACTATCCAACACTAGGTGAACAAAACTTTCTCGATTAGGAACTATCGCTTCGTTCGCTCGGCTGTATGTGATTAGATAAATACTCCGAACTTGACGTGACCTCAACGGCTGCGATTCCTCAGTGGCATCATCACCTGTTACATTTTCCGTCAGGGTGCTTAACTCTAACACTTCACTAATTGTCGCATCACAATTTGCCATTTCACTACAGGATAATCGGTATACAGTCCTCGTTTCTTGAACACGAAAGAACGTTTAGCAACAGACGTGCCCTCACTTATCGCTCTGAGAAAAATCTAATTAGCTAAAGTAAATATTATTTTCCCTTTTGAGAAGTTTCATCAGCTCCCTCACATTTTTCCCCCATGTCTTAATTAGCGTCTGTATGTTTAATTCACTGCTTTCAATTCTCATATTTTTATCTTTCGTTTTGTTTCTTTTTCATATATGTAACAAACAATCGAAAAAATGTAAATTTCCCTTTCACATCTATACACGAACCAAGCGGGTATACTCCATCGACGGTTCATAAAGTCCACTTGAACAGAAAATGTTACTCTTTCCTCTCTTCAGACTAAATACAGTAGTCTGCAGTCCGTAGTCCGCGTTTACTTCAAAAGCCAAAAGGAAAGAACCAGGTTTAATTTATAAACTCCCGCTGTTCAGCATTAACAGAACTTTACAAAATCGAATTAGTATATTTTCTGAGGTGGAGATTCAAACGATCTGGTTGGTAATGACTATGTCGTATAACCCAATACAAACATACAAAATTTCTCAAAAAAACATTTTTGAACTGAAGTGTAATGACCTTTCTTTCAGTTCCCGTTAATTAGGCCCGTTTCAAACGTCGTGCTACTGCCGTGCCGAACTCAATTGATCGAATTAAATTCGACTTTAGCACGGCACTAGCGCGACGTTTGAAACCAAGTCGTGCTATTGCCGTGCAGCACGGCAAGCCTTGCCGTGCTACACGGCAGTAGCTCGACTTGGTTTCAAACGTCGTGCTATCGCCGTGCCGAACTCAATTCATAAATTACAAATGCATTAGAATACATTTAAAAGTTTGCTGAGCCGTTTCTTTATTATTGTGTTTTGTTTTGGGCAACAGCCGTTCTATTCGACTGAATTAAATTCGACGTCTGAAACCAAGTCGTGCTAGTGTCGTGCTGCAGTCGAGCTACAGTCGAGCCAGCTTAGCGCGGCAGTAGCACGACGTTTGAAACAGGCCTTACTGAAGTAACTATACTTAAAAAAAATAAATATACTGAAAAAAAAACATTCTCCTCAACGTCGGTTGAGTGATCTCTTTCACCTCGTCTCGGTAATTTATTCCACTATATTAGCTTCCCTTTCGCAGGGTTGTCAAAATGATTTGAAGTAGGCGAAGAATTAAAGTGAGTAGGCGGCACTGGGGGCCGGAGGCCCCCCAGGAGGCGAGGGGTCTTGGGGCCGCCTAGGCCCCCAGCGGCGCACAGGGGCAGCGCCCCGTTGGGGGTCCAGGGGGCGAAGCCCCCGGAAGCAAAACGGTTTGAGGTTTTCGCGCTGGCTGAAATTGGCTCTCCTGAGAGCAATGCTAACAATCCTGAGTATTTGTTTTTGAATAAACATCATACATAACTGTCAGTTTTTTTCATTCCCCGTTTCATTATTCTCTTAGATACCATATCCTAGTACATGTTAGGTCCATATTTTTTGTTTACAATAAGAATGTTTACTATTTCTCAGTAAGATTTTTTTAAATGATAACAGATCTTAAGAGTGACAAAGTTGTGTGATTATTAATTCACTATTATAGATCAGAATCTGTATGGGTACTTGTATTAAATCAAATAATTTATCATATTCATAAGGAAACAGAAGGGTTCAAATAACTACAAAATTCACAATTAATATTAATACAAACCAATTCAAGATTGCTATAATAAGATTTATGAAACATTTTATGAAAGCTACCAAAAATCAAGATCACTTTCACAGTCACTTTCAATAGCTGAATCATATTCAGAGTCTGGAAGACCTATTGTAGAGGCAACAGCTGCTGCTTCTTCTTCTGCAGAAGCTTCCACTGGAGTGGTGGCAATGCATGCTTCTTCTTCTTTGGTTTCTTCTAAAATAAAATTACCGTCAGCAATGACGCCGTCACGCAAAGCAAAGGAAAATACAGACGTAAAATCACCGGGAAGAAAAAACTTACTGCTGGTCAACAAAAACTAGTTTACTTTAGAACACTTTTGTATCAAAAACATCAACACATTCACCTTCACTTCTTGCTCTTTTGCTAAAAAAGTTGACCAGAGAGGACTGTCGTTTAGCCATTTTTTCATACAAACTCTGAATATACAAGTTTCCCAAGACCACGTATGGATTGAGCAAGTGTCACTGGATACCAAGAGCGGGAATTTTTATTTGTTTCCTTTGGTTGCACTGCGTTATCGGCACGTGCGCAAGTCAAACTTTGATGCAGAATTACGGGCGATTTTCTGTATACCGGTAAGAATGAAGTTTCAGACAACTTTCCTAGGAAGATACATCACAACAAATTTTATTTCTGCACATCTAGCATGCACGACTATTTTATTGGCATCAATCCATGAAAAAACGAAAATGATGTTCTACACGTCTGACAAATTAACCAATGTTTTCGAATGCGTCATGTTTGTCAGCCAATTTCATGTACATCGTAAGATAGGTACTTTAATACATCGCATTACATTTGATTCAGCTTCAAAAGCAAACTCGTGCCAGATGATTGTGAAAACCACTCGAAAGCTTTCGCGTGTCTTTTATTCTTTATTGTCAACGAAGGATTATTCAAAGACTATGTAAACAAAGGGTTCAATTAGCTGCAAAAACCGTGGACGAAGATCCTGCTAGTTGTAAACGTTGGATCTCTAGAAAAGAGATCAAATCAGCCAAAATATAATGAACCAAGAACAAGAAGTCCAAAGACTACTGCAAAGCTGATTTAAAACAACGTAAATTGTTTTTTGTAACAATATTTCGGCTGGCCAAACCAGCCTTCTTCAGGTAAACAGAAGAAGGCTGGTTTGGCCAGCCGAAATATTGTTACAAAAAACAATATACCGTATTTATTCACTTATAAGGCGCACCATTTTGTTACGAGAAAATATAGTTGTTCGATCGAAATCTGCTCAAAACTCGGGGTGCGTCTTATAACCGAGTATTTTTGCTCAACAAAATATAACTTTCCAAATTTCCCGATTTATTATTGCACCCGCTTGAAATATTTGACTCAACAACAAATTTAACAAACTACAAATGCTAAGAAAAACAACTACGATAAAACTACAGCGAAAACTTAGCCTGTTCCAGGCTCCGAGATAGTGGTGAAAAGTCGTTCAGTAAAAAGAAATGCGAAAAACGTGCGGGGGCTGGGGAGAGACAGGGCGGTGGAGCCTGTACGCATTTTTTTAACGGCCTGTTCCGGTATATCAGCTCCTGATATACCCTCTGATTGGTCAATTGTGACAGTTAACATCATCACCTAGTAGCGTGGTCATCAGTTTGTCATCAGCAAGATGGCCAACGCGCATCACGCGTGTAATCTTGATGAATCCGCGTTGTCTTGTGCTTTGGACGAGTGTTAACCTGAGAGCAGGCGTTATTTTTTTTGCCATGATCTCAGGCTTGACGAGTGTCTGCGACTTGGCTCGCGGTAAAGATGTTTTCGCTATTATGCCCACCGGTTTCGGCAAAAGTTTAATCTTTCAGCTATTCCCACCCTTGGCTAAAGCTGCTCTAACCCTAGAGAACTCTACGATAATAGTCGTTTCGCCGCTGATATCTATAATGCGAGACCAAGTGGAACACTGAATTTAAAAAGCTTGGACTTTCGGCCGCAGCTATTGGCATCGGTGAAGAGGGAGAGGAGGACGAGAAGAAAGCGAGAGAAGGAAAGTGCGAAATTGTTTTCGGTAGTCCGGAGTCCTGGCTGATCACAAAGTGGCAATAACAAAACAGTCCAAAGACTGTTAAGCTTCAAAAAGCTATTACCAAGGGCGAAACTACGCGCTCCAGTCAAAAGACTCACACTGTTATAAGAGAAACACTAAGCTGCTGGAGTTTATACTGAGTCACATGCAATTCTCCTTAGTTGATGTACCTTAAGTTTAAGCTGCACTTCATTCTTATAATTCTGGATCTGTAAATCACTATCCGTGATAATTTAACATTATGCAAAGAAAACTGACGAGCTTGGCCCAGCGTGATACAACATTGCAAAAAAAAAAAAACATTACATTCACGGACTAAAGAAAATCACTTAGTTAGTCAGATCCAGAAGGCACTTTGGAGAAAATTAAAACCCTTATTTAGCCGCAATAAAAAGCTCTACGTTCAGAAGAGGTCAAAGAAAATGCTCTCTCCTCAGATAGCCTGAGTATCAGGCGTTTTCTGGGGAAAAAGGGAATCTCCTCTCCTCTAGCCCCTTAGGAAGGCCTGATACTCACGCTATCCTCAGAGGGCAAATCCTGCCGACCAGAAACAAAAGCCACAGGAAATCGATATGTGTGCCATGACCTCTCAGTGTGAAACAAGCCGCTAAAATCACATTTGCTCAGTGAAAATGCACAACCTTCCTGAGCATAACCTACCCAACAGAGGAAAAAACTTACCGCCCCCTTTTATTACTATAAAACATGTAGCACTTTGAATGATCGATTGCGAGATTCGCAGACGCCGATGACGAATCCGTAGCCTGCGAACAGCAGATGTATTTCTGGTCGTCGCTTCAGCGGGTGAAACAAGAAACTAGAGCCGAAAAAACTGGATGCTCTCACAGGATAACGAATTCGAAGACATAAATTTCCACACATTCGCATTTATCAATAAAGAAACAAGATCAATAAAGAATAAAGAGAGAAGAGAGTTCGCGTCACGCGAAATGCTCGCGCGAGAAACTTGAGAATTATTATTGTAGCTAATTGAAGTGTTAACAGTTTTGACAGCCGAATCCAGTCGTGACAAAAATGGGCGGAAGAGGGTCGTTAAAGAAATGCTAACAGGCTCTCTCTCCCATTTTTCTCGCCGCCACCGCGCCCTTTCCCAAGTCGCGTCCGTCTTATTTTTGCTTTGCTCGTTTTAAAATACGTCCGCACTATACTATCTGAGAGCCTGGCACAGGCTACGAAAACTAGACTTTCTAATCACTGGTACCGTGCTGCTACGGCAAGCAAGTTCGTAAACAAAGCCGACGTGAATTTCAGCAAAGAGCGATCGTACTGAAAAGCACGTGCTTGAAATGATTGATACGGTGGCCCATATCTGCAAACACAACAAACAATTCTTGAAACACAACAAACACTTTTCCAAACACAACATAGTATTATCTGAACACAACAAACTATTATCGAAACACAACACAGTATTATCGAAGCACATCACAATATATCGAAACACAACACAGTATTACCGAAGCACATAACAACATTATCGAAACACAACACAGTATTATCGAAACACAACACAATGTCATCGAAACACAACCCGGTATTTACAAAACACAACACAATTTTACCAAAACACAACACGAATATAGAAAACACAACACAATATTTGCGAAACACGACACAAAGTTTTCCTGATGACGTAATGCAGGATGTTACTATACAAGGCATAAACCCATCATTGCTCAACCGCTGACATGCTTTGCAATTTCCCGCCATTTTTGTTCGCCATTTTGCGTGGAAAAATGTTTTGTGCGAGCTGTGGAACTGGTTTGAAATCTTTTTCAAAATTTTGCCCTTTTTGTGGACAAAAGGTAGAAAACAACTCTAGCGCAGGTGAAACAGATAGAGGTGAAACAAAATGCTTGAGCTTCAAAAACTATGCTGCAAAGAAAAGCGAAGAGAGGTCGACTCATTTTCGATCAAGTGGCTCCAAGAGAAGAGGGCAGAAGAAGAAAGAAGAAGATCCCTTCGCGTTAATTAATGTAGGCGTGATGCGGTTTGTTGGCCCAGATGTGACAGCTCCGATCCGTGGAAAGACATTGCCCTTGAAAGTAAGAAAGGATTGTGGATATGCAGAAGTCTTTACAGAGGCCTTGGTGAAACGCCAAGCACATGACCAGTCATTTGACTCGAAGACTACAAGCTGGAAACTGGTTTACCCAGATGGACAACTGGCCATGAATCTTCCAGGTCAGTAAGAAAAAGAATTCACTCTGCGAAACTACAAGGAAGATTTAGGTAAACCTTACAACAGAATTACTTTATACCTGAGCCCAGAGGAACCGGAAGACGAGTTTATACTGGACAGTGAAACTGAGACGGAGCCTGATACTCAGGGTGTTAGGTAAGATATTTAAAAGTCACTCTCAGCTATTTATGCCCCTGGGTTTTTTGGGCCCTAAGAACAAGAAGAGGAGGAAGAGGAAATTATACCAAAGGGGAAATTAAATTAGCTTATATTTGGACACTTCACTCTTTTTGGAACGTCAAAAGCTATATTATCCTTTTTCAATATATTTTTCAGAAGCTCAAGCTTACATTATTTCAGTTTAACATACTCTTATCTTCATCATGAATATTTAGTGGGATGCTATACTAGATAATTACTATTAGGTGTGTTTATTGACAAAGTCTGACTTAACTTTCATTTAGAAAAACTTAAAGAGTTTGGTTTACTGTAGTTGAGTAATACACAAGGAAAACCCCAGATTGTATATCTGAGGCCTTACAATCAATTTAAAAATACAAGTTAATGAAATTTCGAATTTACTGTTTATCAGGAAAAAATTCCGATCAGAAGAGTGCAAAACTACACCTGACCATCAACTTCCATTTCAGCAAAGGTAAGCATTAGACTAACCAAGAAACTGACTTGCCTTATTCTACTGTTGACCTTTAGTTTTAGAATAATTGATCATCTTTCGTTTAAAAGTGAACTGGATGTAAAACATCCATCACAGTTCAATTTGTAATAATACTCACTGCCTTTAAATTCGTTTGTAGTGCATTTGCATTTCCAAAAACACAAGCATACCCTGCAACATCTGATGTTGATGTTAGTTTCAGTAGTGATGCAGATCATCTTACCACTCAACAAAGGTAAACATTACACTGAACAAGAAAACATTAACCTGGCTTTCACCAAAGTTAAACCTTAGGCAAAATTTGGGAGTGCTGGAAACTGTCATTTCACTTCAGTTTTAGCCATGGTATTAAGATAGTTAATGTGATGTTTGAAACTAAATTAGCAGTAAAACATACACCACAAGATGGTACAAGAATTCACATAGCCTGTTATCTTTTTACAGTACAGGTAATGCCTCATCTGTTAGTGTTCCTCACACATATGCACATTCTGTAACATGTGATGATGGTCCTAGTTCCACCAGTGATGCAGATCTCCTTTATGCCTCCTTAATCCCTGGCACTTTGCTATACAGTAGTGATTCTGAAGGAGAAAATGTCCCTGTGGCAGTAGATGATCCTCAAGTGTTTCAAACAAAGACGAGCTGGTCATTACAAGAGATACTAGAACAACTAGCTCTTAAGATTAATGAAGATAAGATATCAAAATTTAATATAAGTCGTAGTCATCTTTGGGAAGGAGCTTTAAGGGGGCTTAGAAGAAAATCGTTTTCTCCAGATAACAAGGTTTCAGTTAAGTTTACTGATGATTGTGGAACATCTGAGGGTGCAATTGACTTAGGAGGACCAAAAAGAGAATTTTTTACCCTAGTCCTGGATTGGATTGTTAACTCGCAGTTATTTTGTGGTCCAGAAAAAAGCAAATTTTTGTCATGCAATGCTAACTATTTGGGAAATGATTACTTTTTTTATGCTGGTGAGTTCATTGCTATGTCCATAGTTCATGGTGGTCCTGGACCAAGATGCTTTGGTCCTCCCTTGTATGATGCATTGACAAAAGGAGTTACACAAGCAAATGTCTGTCTTGAGGATGTTTATGATTTTGACCTCAGAAATTCTCTGCAGGCTCTAAAGAATACCACATCTGTTCAAGAGGCTCAAAAGCTAATGTCAGATCATAATCTAGAAACAGTCTTAGAGCTTGCAGGTACCCTGCAGATATTAAGAAGACAGGAAGACATTTTAAATCTTGTTGACAAGACTGCTCATTGGTTTGTAATTGAGAGGGTCCATGCAGCATTTGAGCAATTTAAAGGAGGGCTATCCCAACTAGGTGTCCTTGAAGCTATGACAGAAAATTACGAGAAATTTAAAGAGGTTTTCTGTTATTCTGAAGTAACACTAACTGCAGAATTATTTGGCTGTCTTTTTTCTGTCCATTATAGTGAAACTGGTTCAAATAATCGCCAACTTGAAGGGCTAGTGTTGTCACGGTGGAATGATTTTTTACAGGATGTTGAAGAGAAAACAGTAGAATTGACTTTTAGAGATATATTTTTTTTTGTCAGTGGAGTTAGGGAAGTTCCCCCAGGTGGTATAGAACTGCACATTGGCTTCCTTCATGCACCTGAGCAATGTGGTGAAAAATCCAAGTTCCCAAAAGCAAATGCATGTTCCTGCCAGTTGCTGTTACCAGTGGTGCATGACACATATGACGACTTTAAAAAAGACGACACCTTTGCATTTACAAATACCAGGGGATGTGGATATGCATAACATTTTAACACTCTTCCCCAGACTTTTGACATTAACCGAGGTTCTAATACTGTTCTTGTTCTTGTTTAAGTGAAGTAATTGGATATGAATAAAGTTTCACTTTACCATATTGTATCTCATTTCTAAATGTGAAAGAGTAGAGCCTCTGTTGAGAAAGACAAATGCCCCATCAAAGTAATCACAAGTTGTACTTTTGTGTACAACCAATTTTCCAATCTTGTTTGCACTTAAAGTACTGAATAGGATGTATTACACTTCATCTGAAAAACTGGTGGAAGTCATTTCAATCTGCTGCTTTTCCCTTGTACCATTGGACTGCACTAAACTGCCCTAGAATGACCTATTGTGATACTTGCATTAAACGTTGGAAAAGTGTTAATGCCTCCCTCCAGTTTGTCGGACGGTGCAAATTTAAACTCTCTAGCGCATAATTAAAATACTCCAGAAAAATGTTTTCTTCTTCATTTGTTGTACAGTACACAGCCATATCATCAAGTTGTTGTTCTGTAATGGGACATCTGAAATCTTCAAACCCACTGTTCTCTGGAAGGTAGAAAAGCTCATCAGGCCTACCAGGGACTGTATCGTGACGTGATTTTCGAATGTAATGGGTGTTCCAGTGATCCCTTACATGATCTAGGTCCGCCTGCAAGATATCTTTAAAACAGAACCACAAACAGCACATACTTAATTCACTTGCATTATCAACAATATTTGTTTCAACTAAGTCTTTAAAAAAATTAATCCACCACGTTGATCTGTCATGCCGATAAAATGACCACCATCCTTCTATGCGCTGGTTTGCTGGGGACGATCCGTACCTATGTGCATTTAATCCAGCTTGGTCGTCGTTACCATTTCCCCGAAAATAACACTGCATGGCCGCCATGGTCACATTTTCAGTCCCACAGTCTGTTCGAAGAACTCTTGGGCAACCTCTGTTTGATTTAACACAATCGTAAAACAACGAAGCTACGTGGCATGGGTCATTATTCGAGGGGCAAATTTTCAACCACATGACTCGACGACTGAAACCGTCCACCGCACCATGAATAGGAAAGCCGTATGGCTTTAACTTATCGTAGCCGTCAACGTGCCAAGCAAAATTCGGGCCTGGGTTAGTGTACGACCTTCTCCTTAAAGCATGAGCCTTTCGCAAGGCTGTTCCTTCAGGGTCAACTTGTTGTAAAATCCCTTCCACCTTTCTTCTTGGTGCTTGTATTCCATAATCCAAACGAAGGGTGTGCCACATAGCACGATAACCCCTCATGCAGCCTGGCCCGTCGAATTCTTGTTGAATGGCCTGGTAAATTTCGGCATCGTCACTGTTTGCATTCCTTCTTCTTAATCCGTACTCGCGAAGTCTATTGTGCAACGTACGCATAGACATTTCTGTTGCATGGTACTTTTCTAAAAAGAGTAATATAACCGAGTAATCAAACCCACGCTGAAAATAATAACGAATGAGAACCTCCTCTTTGTCCACGGCTGCTCCACATCTACAGCAGTATTGGTAAGTTTCCTCGAGCTATTCTGAGCAGTTCAAGCATCAAAAAACACATTCATTCTCGGGACAGATCGCCACATGCGAAGATAACAAACAAAATGGCGGGAATGATGCAGGCGCACAACTTGTCAGCGGTTGAGTAATGATGGCTGATAGCTTCATGCTTTGTATCGCTTTGTATAGTAACAAATCTAGACCGGAAATGCGTCTGCTGTCCGGGGGAATGCGTTTCGCAAATATTGTGTTGTGTTTTCTATATTCGTGTTGTGTTTTGGTAAAATTGTGTTGTGTTTTGCAAATACCGAGTTGTGTTTCGATGACATTGTGTTGTGTTTCGATAATACTGTGTTGTGTTTCGATAATATTGTTATGTGCTTCGGTAATACTGTGTTGTGTTTCGATATATTGTGTTGTGTTTCGATAATATTGTGATGTGCTTCGATAATACTGTGTTGTGTTTCGATAATAGTTTGTTGTGTTCAGATAATACTATGTTGTGTTTGGAAAAGTGTTTGTTGTGTTTCAAGAATTGTTTGTTGTGTTTGCAGATATGGGCCACCGTAGATTGACGTAAGAAACAATCAAACAAATTCCTAACCTCGCTCCCACGAAATGAGGCAAACTTGACTACAAATCGTTCGAAGAAATTGTCACGGCCGTGATCAGTGATCAGAACATATAAACAACTTGAACGGAAATGTAAACAGTGCAGTTATCAATGTTATTTGAAGTGAACAATTTTTACCTTGGCTTCTTTGATCGCTGAACCAGTCAACTAACTGCTGATCAACTTCTTGGATCTTTTGGCCGGTAGCGACCCATCGAGGCACGTTTGGCAGTCATCTTTAACTCGCCGGAGAACAAGACATGCTGTTGATTTCTCCACTTACTGACCATCGATTCCGATATGCCGTATTCGCGAGCAATTTCACGATTGTTGTTTACGGCTTCCGCTTCTGCTACGATCTTCAACTTGAAGTTTAGATCATAGGAATGACGACGAGCGTTTGGCATAATTACTGAAAATTTACCGTACGCTGAACGAATGATCGAAGATTGAGATAAGTTTTGCAACAGATGAATGAAAGATCTGTCAGATGAGTAGCATTCATAACTTAAAACACTGTTTCCTAAGAAGGACGACTTGAGTGAATTAAAAAGTGTGACATTTATGACTATGTGTGACTTTTTTTGCTATTGTTTGTAATGTGTGACTTTTTCGCTTTTGTTTTGAGAATGAAAGCACCGTAATTAGTAACTTTTGGAAGTAAATTGTTGTAAGTACAGCGAACGTGGTCAACAAATTTTCCGTAATTCTGGGTGCGTCTTATAACAGGGTATTTAGGTGAAATTTTCATTGTCCCAACTTCTCACAATCGTCTTCGAAAGTTTAGGGTGCGTCTTATAACCGAGTGCGCCTTATAAGTGAATAAATACGGTACGTTGTTTTAAATCAGCTTTGCAGTAGTCTTTGGACTTCTTGTTCTATGTAAACAAACACGTCGCATGCATCAGCGCTATTTTTATTCGCTTTGTGGTATCATATTACGGCTACAGAAAGAAGTAATCGGGAGCGGAGTAGAAAACACGTTCAAAAATGACGAAAAGAAGATTCAGGGCATGATGAAAACAATTTCTTTTTCTATTCTATTTTCTACTTTACAACTTTTTTGTAATCCTCTATTTTTCGCTTTTCTCCAACAATTTACAGCCGGCGAAAACCTCAGAGTAGCCGGCGATAGCGCCGGTCGCCGGCGCATTTTGACAACCCTGCTTTCGCCGAATGAATTGAATAGTAAAATGTTCATTTATAACCCACTAGAATCTGTTCTACTTTTACCTTTAGAATTCGCCTACAGTTGTCGGTGGATCGCGTGAGAGGAGGTCTTGTGTGAAGTCTTCTCGGTGACTCTTGCTCCACTGAAAAAAACAGATAAATTCCCCACACAGCCAAGAGAAGAACAGTAAAAGCGCCGAGCTTAAGATCAGAAATTGCCATTCAAGGAATTATACTCTACTCTATACTCTATACGGCGCCAGAGACCATATGCAAGGTATAATGCAGACTGCGGGTAGACCATGTGACTATTTTTGTCACGTAATCATTTGCGTGGTGAAAACAATTGGTCGTTTTCACTGTCACGCCCTCAAAATTTCAACAACATTGATGGTTATCGAAAATAGAGTGCTATGATTGGCTAGGAGCTTCGCTTCATCCTGCTATAATCACCGCGCGGTGATTATTGTTGGGTTCACATTGGACCACTAAGTCTGACTTAGTGATCTCTTAAGTCGACTTAGTGAAAATAACAGGTGTGAACCGCTAAGTCACAGGAGCGTGATTTCTGTCTTAGTGTCGGCAAACTCAAACGACCTAAGCAGTTCTGAAGTCTGTTTCAAACATGACTTAAGAAACCTGATAGCAAAAAAATTTCAAAATCATGGGTTTTATCAGATAGAGATTCCCGCGTTAGGCGCCAAAAGCAAAGAAATCACGACACAGTTTCTTCTCACGAACAAAATTAACTGAAGATGCATCGCCGAGAGGACGAAACGTTAGAAGGCAATTACGCTACCGACTTTTCACCTTATGCGACGTAGGTTGCGTGGCTTGATCACTTTTTTATTGGCCTACGTAAGTGTCATTTTCTTTTCTTATGATATTCCTCGCCGATTTCCCAACAGATCTGAAGCACGGGAACATAAGATTCTGTAAGGTTATTTGGCTGATCAACCTTTGTAAATTTAATAAACAGACAACAGTCGCAATTACAGCGATTTTACGGCTTCTCGGTCTCATTTTGATCTCGACTTCTTCGCTAAAATGGATCGTGACTACCTCACCACATTTATGATTTTAGTTGTACCTTATCTGTTATTTTTATCGTTAAGGATGACTGCTTTCCACAGAAAGAATTTGTTTTCTAGATATGTCTGAACGCTTAAGCGGACTTAGGGTGACTTGGCTTGACTTAGGCTAAGACAGACTTAGTGCCTAGTGTGAACCCAACATATAACATTGAAGGCTAGCAGTTTTCAAAATGGCGGCCAGATTTGATGATGTTTCGGAGCCCGAAATTGATCAATAATTTTATTTTCTCATAACTCAAATCCACAAATTCACTTTCAAGATCGACACGATTAATATCAACTTGCTTTTTCAATGTGTCAGGATTGTAGGATTTAATTTCAATTCCCACGTGTTTCTTGTCATGTATCAAGAGATGCGTTTTCTAAATCAAGATGCATGTTTTTTAAATCAAGAAGAGAGACGACAGTTTTTTATCAGTTCTGTTTCCGAGAGGGACTGAAAAGGAGCACACAGGTTGGAATTCAAGAGGGCATCTAATCGTTTCTATATTCCAAGTGCAAATGAATTTTTCAATGGTTTGCTCTCCCTTTTGCAGGGATGTTACTCAAACGGGGAACGGGGAACGGGGAACGGAAGTCTGGGAACGAGTAGTCAGCGGTAACCTCCATAAAAATCCAATATGGCCGATGATCGATGATAGAGAACTGTCGAAACAAACTTAAATAACGTCGCTATTTTACTTTAACTATATGCTATACCTGCCAACTCTCACGCCTGCGGGTTGAAAACTTCGATCTCACTCCGGCTTACGCTTGCGGGCCAATTTCTCACGCCTGATTGAAAAATGTGAGTTGTTGCTGTCTTGCTTGACACAATTTCCAAAAATATGTTAACTCAGACCAATGTAAGGAACGAAAACCATGTGTAAAATGAGTAAATGACAATACCTTCCTCGCGAACTCTGATTTTGTGGATAAGCGTTTTCCCGATAACTTCGCCTTTGGCAGACTTCGGACGTCTTCGGACATCTTCGGAAGACTTCGGACTTCTTCGGGAATCTTCGGAAATGATCGTGTCGTCTTCAAAAATCCCAGCACTCCCAGGATAAAAATCTCACGCTTATATCTCAGAAAAAGTTGGCAGGTATAATATGCACATGAGGTGCTTGAAATAATATGGAGGTAATAACTTCAAGACATTTTTCACTTTTTTGCGTTTTACTAAACAATTATCCGTAGGAAACAAAATATGCTCCAACAGCAGTTGAAAGAAGCCAATCGGGACAAAAACTCTCAAAGCACAAGTACAGCCGCCATATTTGGAACTCAAGCGAATCTATACTAAGTCTAGCCCACAAAGCAAGGAGCTACGTTTCCACGATAGATAATATACATCGAAGTTGCCAGGTAGCTTGCGTGCAGACTTCTCTTATTTCCTTTGATAGAGATGAGTGCTTTGAAAAATGTTATTGACCATGTCATCACATAATTATTACTAAGACTACTTTAACAATCTGGTCCTGTTTTTAATATTATTAGATCTACTACACTGCAAGCATTCATGATATTGAAGTGTTTCACTGATCCATGAAAGTAAAATAATATCATTTTATTATTTTGTGAAACAATTCAGTTGTTTCAGGTCAGTTTGCCCAGTATAGACAAGTATAATGACCCTAATGGAACCTAATTCACTCATTTTCCTCAGCCTAATCAATAAACTTCAAAGTTCTACAGTGGCTATTTGTCTTTCTGCAAAATACCCCTGACGACCCTTTCCTGAATCAAAACCATTGGATTGCATTAAATGCAAGATTCTCACTCACTGCAGATCCTCAATTAACAACCCCCCCTCCGTAAGAATGAGATCCCAAACCCCTCCCTTTCTTTTGAAGAAAAATGAAAATTGTCATAAAATAATCACTGTATCAAGCACTGTTCTCGGTGCAGGAGACCAAGACAGAGATGGCCAAGAGATGACAGAGATGGCCAAGACAGAGAGGCTCCCCCCGAAAGGGGTACCTTTTTCAGGCTTCAGGTATATGAAAGGGACATCTGTCATTTCAGTTGAAGGACCAATATGAGATCAGTCACAGACGCATTTTATGGATGTGACAGACAAGAAAACCTGTTTTAGCGATATATTCATATTGTAAAGATGGTGTATTTACAGCAGTTAAAAAGGGATGCAGCATTCAAAATTAGGCATGTGAAATGGCTACCATTTGTCACTAGAGGGTATACAAAAGGGGTACCTTTTCTGTCTAAAATGGTACATACAAAGGGTAAGGGGTTGGTCCCTGGGGCGGAGCCTCTTCGTATAAAACTTCAGTGAGAACCCCCCCCCCCCTCCCCCTCCCCTCTTGGTTACTGTTACTCTAGTCTGATTCTTCTCTTTAATTTCTTTGATACTGTGCTTCATTAAATGAATTTTTATTCATTTAAAAGCTTCCTGCCCCACTATGTTAAAAGAAATTAAGCCCCCTGAAGGGGAAATATAATTAGAGAAAAATGTGGGTAGCAAGATCTGTTGTGTTATTTTACATGAAACATTGAGTAAGTGTAATGTGGCCACTATACACATACAGTTGCACGTGTTTACTGAAAAACATATTGGCACTCCAATCTTTTGCCTCCCTTCGCTTGTGTGAGACCTTAAACTTTTTATTTCCAAAACTACAGACAGCTTGCTTGAAGGCTTATCAACTACCTTCTAATAAGCTGCCGACCTCTGCAACATTGATGATGTGATGCTTGATAGTAGGTGCACTGCGATATTACTGAATCAAGCTAATAAAGCAGCTTGACAATATTAACTGGTTTAAGTCACTGACACATTCAGTTTTACACTGAGTTTGAAATATTTTTCTCCACAGTAAAAATAATGTTCATTAAAAAGAAACAGAGCTCCTCTTTGCAAAAACATTAACGGAGTCCCCTTAGGAAAAAAAAAGGATCCAGAGGGCTAAACAGAGGAAGTGTACTTCCCATGCATATTTTAACAGCTGACCTTTAGAAAGTACCTTCCAACCAACGTACTTCCCCCATGTATACTTGCAACACTTAATATTGCAGCTCAGTTGTGGTTCACTTTTATCCTAAGTTTGAATTTTATTCTCTTTGTTTTGAACTCATAATCACAAAATTCATATTACTGTATCCCCAAACAAAGGAAAGCAAAATTTAAACCATGGTTATAATAAAATAAAACCACAGCATAGCCATTTGCTCTGAAACAACTGACATCTTTAAGAGCAAGGTATGGTTGATATTCCTGGCACATTGCACGTTAATATGTTTAAAGTTGCCTTTTATTGATACATGTATTAAATGACCTGATCCATCTTATCTTTTCAAATAATACAATTTTCACTTACTTCTCATCATAGGTTTGTAAATATAATATTATTAGACTTACAGTTTTATCTCCTCGCCGACATGTTTTAATTTGGGCTTGAAAAAACGCTACAGCTAGGAAGGAGCTCCACCGCCACACTATTTATACTGTCGAGGAAATACACCTGGCTGCTTCGATCTACGTTATCTTTCAGCATGTGTTTAAGCCAAAACCCTACGAAAGGCGTCAAGCAAAAGTAGTTCATTGCTTTGTGAGTTAGACCCAGTATAGATTCGCTTGAATTCCAAATATGGCTGTGCTTTGAGAGTTTTTGTCCCGACTGTAGCTTCTTTCAATTCAACTGCTGTTGGAGCATATTTTGTTGTTTAGTAATAGTAAAACGCAAAAAGGTGAAAAATGTCATGAAATTATTATCTCCGTATTATATTTCAAGCACCTCATGAGCATATAGTTCACCATAGGCGTACGGGCCGGGGGGGCGAGGGGGGCTGCAGCCCCCCCAAATTTTGGGCAACTCAATTTTTTGGGGGAGCGAGGGAAAATTTGGGCAAAGCCACTTTTTAAAGACATCTCCATTTTATTTAATTATTTTAAAGACCTGAATATTAACCTGAAGTAGGCGTAATAATCCAGTTACATTTACAGTGGTTGCTTAGCATGTGATGAGTAATTTACATTTGCAGTCTTTTTTCGGTTGGGCACTATACTGCACTGCACTAGCTGGAATGGGCTATTTCCAGTCGAGAATTGATTAAAATAAACATTCGCATAACTTTCTAGAATCATCTCCACTCAACGAACAGTGTATGGCAGATAGCATTTAGCAATGGGTATTGCCTGCATAGCAAGCGTTTCCGCGCGAGTTTGACTCGAAATGCTTGCTACGCAGTCTACAGTGGGTATGAAAATGAAGAAGTGGCTGACTAATTCTCAGTTTGAATTACGAGAAGAATCTTAATTCGTTTAAAAACTCTATCGAGCGGTATAAAATTATTCGCTAATTTGTTAAAGTAGACCGAAATGTTTGCAAAACCGCTAACAAGAGTGTCTCGATACATACTAATCAAATCGTTCTTTCGATTCTAGCAATCAAGCAGAGCTATCTCCACGATCTTTCACACATGTTTTTAAAAAGATTAAAACTACTATGAGGTGAAATTGCAGGTCAAAGCGCTTCGTTTTCTACAGATAACGGCCAAAAATCAAGATTTTCCTTTCTTACCGTATTTCTAATAATAAAAGCTTCACTGCAAAATATCTCGATAACGCTCTTAAGGTTTTGATTAAACTTCCCGAACATCGAGGCGACCGTATTGGAGAAAAAAGCTCCTGTGAACGATTTTGTAAGGTTCCCGTCCCGAGAATCGTTGCTGAAGTAAAATAGGTAATGGATTCATTTCGTTGCTATGACAACTCCGATGTCATTGCAACCCTGGTGATGACAATTTTTCCAAATGTTTGTTTATGGCGACGTAGTTTATGCTCAGACTTGGTATTGATCCTGAAAAACTGTATCGAGCCACCTCATATGCCAGGACGGCCTATGTTGTTGCAATATGGCCTTCATTTCTTTTCGACTCTTTCGTAAAAATTTGGGCAACTTGCGAGATGTTTTTGGGCAAATGGTTTACCGCCCCCCTGGCAAAAAATTTCCCGTACGCCTATGTAGTTCATTAGTAAAATAGCGACCTTAAGTGTTGTTTCGACGCTTCTCTATTATCGATCTTACCGGCTTCTTGAGCCTTAACGGGTGGCCATTTTGGATTTTTATGGTAGATACCGCTGACTACTCGTTCTCAGACTTCCGCTCCCCGCTCCCCGCTCCCCGTTCCCCGTTTTAGTATCATTTCTTTTGCAGCAGTGAGGGCCTGCGTGAACGAAAATACCGATGGAGGGGCACTGTACAGTACCGCAAGTGATCCCCGACCGTAAATGATCCCGAGACCGCAAGTGATCCCCAAAATGGACCGCAAATGATCCTCGACCGCAAGTGATCCCCAAAGTCGACCAGAAATGATCCCGAAAGAAAAATTGAATGGCTTGGACTCAAGTTTGCGGATCATTGTCTCAATTTTATTATTATTACAGAAAGGCACATTAAAAGCGAATAGTTACATAAAAATGAAAAATAAACTAAATGAAAAAATTTCTTTCGAGACTTTGTTCAATCAAATAAAAGCAAACAAAAAATAAACTTTTAACATACCGTTATTAAAACTTGAATTTCATTAAGTCAAAGAAACACAGCTGCAACTCATCGCAGTGTCTTATTTAGTTACGATTTCAAAATTAAGCCTAAAACAGTAGACTTTAACATACTATAGTTAACTTCCAAATAGATAAGAACTTTCTCGTAAACTTACTATCATCTTTTGAAAATAATAACTTTTATCACAGTGAATGTGATCGTTAATTTCTTGTCATTCCTTGTCATAGGTTCGAACTGCGAACGTCTGTACTGTATATGATTAGGAAAAACTCTTTCGGGCTTTAAACACTAACAAAACGAAATTATATATTAAAAGGTTCGTTGAGGTAATACAATGTCTGTTATGGACTGCAGTTATGAATTAGCGTGTCCTTCTTCATTGCATAAAATCGAATTCCTCTAACATCTGGCAATTATCGCAAAAGACGCTGTCGTTGGAGTATACCTGCAACATTTAACCTTAAAGCTTAATCTTGAGGTGACATGGGAAAGATCTGCGATCGCCGAGGGCGAACGATAGCGCGAGTAGAGTCTGGAAGCAGAAAATCTAGAGGCCCAGGAACACTATTCCCGTTATAACAATAGCAATTTTTTCGTGTACTACTATAGTCCCGTCAGTCTCCAAATACTTGTTAAATGGAATACCTAGCCACGTGCTTACCGTAATCCGAATGTTGGCATTCTTTCTGGCTGGGTTAGTAAAAATTAACATAACTACCGCTTACCTCGCTTTTGTGCTTTTCTTTACCAGGTTTAGATTCCTGGTAACTGTCTCCAGCAAAGGCACAACAAATGAATACATGTATACATATAAGCGTCAATATAACTATTCGCAACATGTTCATAAGCTGTAACGAAGTTGCTATTTCGAAATAAACCAAATTCTGTGAACATTGATAAGTTCGGGGGCATTTTGACGTTTGTTTATTTTAAATCATGTCTTGCTTCGTAACAAGCACTTGGGTTACAAACAAATGTCTTGCTGTTTATCACGTAGAATTAACACTTCAGAGATTAATCATAATTAAATATCTGAAATTAATTCGACACTTCCAAAAAGATCAGTAAAGTCAATTTTAAGCGCTTGTTATTTAAAGGGTGCCCGGCTTTGTATTCCTCAGTAGACAAGTTGAGCTTCTAGACGTTAAAAGACAAAATAAATACAAAATTAAGGATTTTTTTTACAGCGATATACATTCTTGAAACCATATCATTTTCAGATTTAGTCCATTTTTTTCGCCTTGTACAAATTGACGTGAGATCTGGTGTCCTCCATGCCTTTTTGTTTAGAAGGCAAAAGAAAAAGTTTCCTTTTTATAATCAGTCCTTTTTGTCATCAGTCCCGAAGATCCAATCCATTCCTCAATTTTTCACGGGATCATTTGCGGTCGACTTTGGGGATCACTTGCGGTCGAGGATCATTTGCGGTCCATTTTGGGGATCACTCGCGGTCTCGGGATCATTTGCGGTCGGGGATCACTTGTGGTACTGTACAGCACACAGAATTTCTTGCAAGATACTTTGAGGGTGATGTATGGTCGAGTTACAGAGTCGACCCAGGAGAATCAACTTACTCAGGATTTGGAAATTTTAATGCAGGCCCTAATTTTAATTTTGAATTAAAATTTTAAAATTAACAACTGAAAATATACAATATTTTATCATATGAAAACTGTAAAAGCTAAGAATCGATTAAAACAACAGAGAAACAGGCAGCAGTTACTATAAATCCCGATTTCAGTCAAACTTAAGCAATCGAATTTTGTTCTTCACTTCATTTCTACCTGCTTTAACTCTAACGTCATTTGCTAGCTCGTTCCATTTCTTATAGCGGCCAAATATTTCCAAGCAGGGTGGGGGGGGGGGGGAGGGGGGGGGGAGGAGGCTGGCAACGGCCTCTGATCTTGCCGCTTTTCGGCTTTCCATGATCGCCGATCGCCCCAGTTAAGAAAGCTGTCAATCATCCGAGAACTGTAGCGAGCATGCGCGTAACGGGTTGGGATTGGGAATAACAACAGCAAGTTCGTCTTCGTAGCGATTCCAAAGTGAAAAGTGAATTCGCTTTTGGTCCTGTTGGTCTTTGCTTTCTTTGCTGTAACCAATTATTTTCCACGGGAATGTGGAGCTTACGTTTTCCTTTCTTGTTGTCTTGCGTTTGTCATTTACATGCGGTTTACTACGCTAAGAACGAAACCAGTGAACATGTTCCTCGATGTCCGACTTTTTGCATTTGCCCTAGTATGTGTTTCTGTTTAGAAGACCCACAAGACTAAAAGAACGGCCAACCCTCCAATACGTATGTAGAAGAGTTTATATTTCAAGTGAAAGGCCTAAAAGTAATTCTTCGCGATATTAAAAAAAGTGCGTTGGCTGTGGTCGACTAGAAGAGTTGTCAGAGTTGTTTACGGTTTTACTACACCTTTAAGACGAGAAGAAATGATGATTGAGATTCTTAATTTTACACTTATCCTGGCAGAGTTGCGTTGGAAGATTGAGTGGCATGGTCAAATCTCGTAGTTCATGTATTTTTTTATGTACTGGGAGGTAAATAAATTTTGCTAAGAGATCATTCTCTCTTGAGTTTGCACATGTTGATATGTTTATTAATAAGTTTCGTTCTTCGTGTGATTTGATTTAAACTTTACCGTAGTTTCTATCAAATGAATCTTAGGCAAATGAAAGGGTAATTAATTTTTGTGTTTGGAATTCTCTTTTCATGACAGCAGTTTAATATTACACTGCCTTCAGTTTGAGTCCTCATTCAAGTGTCTTTTGTTCCAAACAAAGAGGGAAAAAATGATAAATTCCAAAAACTACACTGCCCCTTGGAGCAAGATTATGGACAGGAAATGGTGAAATTTTTATTTTTGCCTTTCCTTTGGCCACTGTGATCAGTTTTTGCCATACAGTTGCATGTAATTTTTTACACCTTTGGAAATCAACCTGCCAGGTTAGTTTGTCTATGTATAAATGTAGTTAATGAAATCAAACCCTCTCAACTTAAAAATTGCCTTGTACTTGGAGATGAAAAACACCATAGGATGCCTTGAAAAAAAAAATGTAAAATCATATTATTAAGAAAATGTATTTATTAATTTTGTAGTCAACAATAACAGTTAGAAACTTGTGTTGAGGCAGGCAAAAACATTTTTCAGCCACCATAAACATTCACTGACTGTTACAACAAGTGGTAAAAGGATTACGTATTAAAATGTGAGATCACCTCCCTGGGCTTATGCACCTATCAATGTTAAGCCCCAGGGTGGGGGGGGGGGGGGGGGGGGGGCGGGCTACCGACGGGAAATTGACTGAGCGTGCCTTCCTCAGGGTCGGGAATTTGACATGGCCGCCATC
The DNA here is from genome assembly GCA_038088405.1 of Porites divaricata. NCBI lineage: Eukaryota > Metazoa > Cnidaria > Anthozoa > Scleractinia > Poritidae > Porites > Porites divaricata. The sequence goes on from JBBMOI010000003.1 coordinate 40,023,584, forward strand.
TTGGAAGACCGAGAGAAACTGGAAATGAGTGACCTGCCATCTTGGTAATGCCCAAAAGTCACCAGGGGTAAATGACCTCTGCTTTTCTTGAAAGTAACAAGACAACATGAGCGAAAGAATGGTGAGGAAATCTGTTTTATTTTTCGGTATATATGAACCATCACTTCTTTTATTGTATGATCGAATGTTTATAAATAGAAGAGTCTTCGTTCCTTCTGTTTCTGTTTCTATGTGAGGTTGTAAAAGACATATCCTTTCCAACCTGTCAATTATTAAGTCCTAACTCTGTTAGAAAAAGTTACCCCAGAGGCGGGAAATTGACATTTAGTAGGTGCCTGGGGGTGGGGAATTTGACTCTGGCTGCCATTAAAATGTCAAATTCCCCTGCGTCTGCCCTCCCCCCCCCCCCCCCCCCCCCCCCATCCTTGGGCTTAACATTGATAGGTGCATTACTCGGCCAAATTTCTTAACTGGGGCGATCATATGAACTCGGTTCCAGACCTCGCTGCCAGCCCCCCCTGTTTCCAAGATTTGAGACTGTATTTAGTCGTGTTAACTTTAAGCAATGAAAGGATATAATCATGTCGAAAATTATACTTGGATGAGTGTAAGGTGATAAGATCTCTAATTGCCGGTGAAGCTTTGTCCGATATACTATTATTTATTGTCAATAGCGTGTCTTGGATTCTTCGAGTTTCCACGGATGGAAGCCTTGTTCTTTCCAAGAGATCTTGAAAAGATGCACTTTTATCTTAAAGTCCCTGAAAGCCCTTTCGTTGACTTTCTCGATTTTAGCAATGTTTCTTTTTCTGCAGTGGTGCCAGACTTGGTTACAATAGTTAAAATACGGCACAATAAATGCGCGATAAAGCGATTCCTTGGTTTAAGTGGCAAAATGATCTTCAATCTGTTCAGAGCAGTTACCTGAGCACTTACTATGCGACAAATACTTGAAATGTGATCGTCAAATTTTAATTCGTTATCAAGGACAACCCCCAGAAGACGTCTTTCTGTGGCTTTAATGTCAATATCAGCTAATTTAAAGTTCAATTTGTCTTCCGTTTTGCCAAGTACGATAGCCTGATATTTATCTGGGTTAAGTTTCATGCCATTTTGAATAAACCATGAAGTAAACCATCAAGATCGAAATTAAGGTGTTTTTGGACAGCACGAACATCTTTGTTGGAATAATGGATGTTTGTATCATCTGCATAGTTGACAATTCTACATTGTTTAATTCCGTGTGCCAGGTCATTCATGAATATGTTAAATAATGTAGGTCCTAAAATAGAGCCCTGTGGTACCCCTCTTGACACTTCTTGCCATTTGGAGAAAGTATCACTAAGCTTTACTCTTTGATAACGAGCGGAGAGATAGCTACGCATTAAAGATAAGGCATGATCACTTAGGCCATGGAATTCTAGTTTCTCCAAGATAAGATTGTGTGAAAGACAATGAAAAGCCTTGCTCAAATCAGTGGCAATCGTGCCGATGATATTGCGTATGTCAAGATCTTCCTTCCATTGTTCAGTAAGAGAGAGAAGTGTTGCAGGACAACCGTGATACCGAATATATCTTTAAAGTGGTCAGCCAGTTGTTGATGTAGGATATGTTCGAAGACCTTAGAAAGCGATGAAAGAACTGTAACAGGTAAATACAGGTTATATATTGCTGTTTGCCGCACCCCACTGCTTTAGATCTCTTCAGGGTCAACTGACTCCGATTACAAACAAAACTTTCAAAGTTGAAAGAACTGGCTGCGTTTCTCGCTTAGCTTCAAGCCTTTTTGAAGAAGGGTTAGAGGAAAAAGCTTTTTTTCTAAAATAAAAAAAAAGCCCGGGGGGTAATAGGTATGTCCCACTGCAAAAGGTATGGTTTTTGCGCCGTTTTGGTCTGAAAACAGGTATAGACTTTGCCCATTTTCGTCTGGAATCGGGTATAGTTTTCGAGGAAACTAATTCCAAACGAATAAGAAAGAAACAGAAATAAATCAATGTTTCAAAAGTACAACATGACTAGTTTTCTATCTACAAGGTTTCCAAACACTTTGATTTGGCCTGTGGCCGGCGACGGGGCCAAACAAACAAACGAGAAACCAAACTTCGAGGGGTGTGTCGCAGCGGGTTAGATTAGACCAGGGACTATTTTACGGGTCGGCAAAACAAGAAAACCACGGAAAACCAAAGGTGACGGTTAACGGTGATTTAATTCCAAATTCCAAATCTATAGACCAAAGATTCACCGTAATCTGAAATCACAATACAAAAAATCTCTATCAATTTGGCGAAAAAACGGTACTAAGACAAATAACGCGTAATCAACAAACTAAAGCTTGAAGAACGGTAATAAAGCGATTCTATAACGATTAGGTCGATAACAAGACGGTAAAATCTACTTAAAAGCTACATAAACTGAAATCAGGCAATAATTCCATAAATCTGATCTTAATCTTTGTACTATAAAACAAAAGTGTGGGTGGTGCTCTAACAGGCGGTCAAATCCGCTTTTGGCTCATGAAACAATTATAAATCAATTAAACTTAAATCTGTATACTTGTACAGTAACATTCGTGTACTTTTGCCCACTGGCTAAATAACGAAACTAGGCAATATAACAAAAGAAATCACTTACATATCGGTCCCGCTTGTACCAATGCAAAGGTTAAAAACGAACCAAAAAACGATGTCACGACGCGAATCCTACTTGACTTACTGACAAAAAGGACGCTAACGCACGCTTTTATATCCGCGTGGGAACGCCGAAATATCTTGTTACGAAACCAATAGAAAATCAGGTAAACATTGTAATTACACTGGTATCTAAGATCAAAGCCTGGAAATCACGAAATCAATGAAAGGTATTGTTCTTTATGTCTTGTCCTTTACATGGCCTATTTCGCTTAAAAAAGAGAATAAGAAATTGACCATAACCATGGACTAACCCATGAAAAAACGCAAAATTTTTGACTTTTTAAATCGATGTTTTAAAAGTGTAAAATGACTAATTTTCTATGTACTAGGTTTTAAAACACTTTGTTTTGGCTCATTTTGTTTAAAAACAACGAATGATAAAATTTGAAATTTTTGACCAAAAGCATCGACTAATCCCTTTGAAAAAATGCAAAATTTTATTCGTTCTTAAAAAGATACTTTAAGAGTCGTAAATCATTAGTTTTTTATCTAAAAGGATTCAAAACACTTTGTTTTGGCCTATTTTGTTTAAAACCAACAAATAAGAACATTTGAAATTTTGTACCAAAACCATGGAGTAACCTCTTTGAAAAATGAAAAGTTTTCGACCACTTTAAAATGATCTTTCAGAGACTAAAATGAACAGTTTTCTATCTGCAAGGTTTAAAAACACTTTCTTTTGGTGTATTTGCATAACAACAACGAATGAGGAAATTTCAAATTTTTGTCCAAAACCAAGGACTAACCCCTTTAAAAAAGGCAAAATTTTCATTTTTTTTAATCGATGTTTTAAGAGCCTAAGATGATTAGTTTTCTATCTACAAGGATTCAAAACAATTTGTTTTGGCCAATTATGTTTAAAAACAAAGAAAGATAAAATTTGAAATTTTTGACCAAAACCCATTGACTAACCCCCTTCAACAAATGCAAAATTTTGGACTGTTTTAAAAAGATATTCTTTGAGTCTAAAATCCTTAGTTTTCTATCAACAAGGTTTCAAAACTCTTTATTTTGACCGATATTATTTTAAAAAAGGCACATGAGAACGTTTGAAATTTTTTGCCAAAGCCATTCATGAACTAACCCCTTTGGAAAAATGCAAAATTTTAGGCTTTTTTGAAAAGATATTCTAAGAGTCTAAAATCCTTAGTTTTCTATCTACAGGGATTCAAAAGCATTTGTTTTGGCCTATTTTGTTTAAAATCGACAAATGAGAACATTTGAAATCTTTTAGCAAAACCATGGAGTAACACCTTTGATAAATTGAAAAATTTTCGACCTTTTTAATATGATGTTTTAAGAGTAAAAAATTCCCAGTTTTTCCATCTAAATGGTTTTAAAACACTTTCTTTTGGCATATTTTGCACAAAAACAACGAATAAGGAAATTTCAAATTTTTGACCAAAACCAAGGACTAACCCCATTAAAAAAGGGGAAATTTTTCGAACTTTTTTTATCGATTTTTTAAGAGCCATTAGTTTTCTATGTACAAGGAGTCAAACCGATTTGTTTTGGCAAATTTCTTTTAAAAGCAACGAATGAAAAATATTTGAATGTTTTTACCAAAACTATGGAGTAAACCTTTGAAAAAATGCAAAAATTTCGGCCTTTTTAAAACGATTATTTAAGGGTCTAAAATGACCAGTTTTATGTGTTTCCCAGATAGGGGAAAAAATATCACTATGGATATGCGTTTCCTGGGTAGGATAACAGATAATTCATGGGATATGTGTTTCCTAGAAGGGGAACACATATCACAAAGGATATGTGTTCTAGATGTCCAAATTGTTATGATATTATAGAACGAAAAAACGCCTTTCTAGGCTATAACAACAAGAAGTTCAAAAAGTCGAAATATTGACATTTTTCCAAAGGCGTTAGCCATGGTTTTGGCCCAAAATTGGCAATTTTTCCAGCTTTTTTTTTTTTTAGGCAATATAAACGAGAAAAATGTGTTGTATGATATTCTAGAACAAAAAAGAGAAACAACTTTCTAGGCTACAGAGTGTTTTCACATGACGTCACGGCGGCCATATTGGTGTCCCAAAACAATGAAACGGCGGCCATGTTGGTGTCCCAAACCAATCCTCTGGGAGTTAAACTCTTTTCTTAAGCAAACAATTTCTTTTGCTCCAATAAATTTGTATAGAACCTGGCCACGTGAGTGAAAACACTCCATAAAAACCAGAAGTTCACAAAGTCGAAAAATTGACATTTTTCCAAATGGGTTACTCCATGGTTTTGGTCAAAAATTGGCCATTTTTCCGACTTCTTTTTTGCAAAATAGGCCAGGAAAATGTGTTTTCTGATATTCTAGAACGAAAAAACAAATTTCTTGCTATAAAAACAAGACGTTCAAGAAGTCAAAAAATTGACATTTTTGCAAAGGGGTTAGAACATGATTTGTGTCCAAAGTTGGCAATTTTTCCTACTTTGTAATTTTTAAGTAATATAGGCACGGAAAATGTGTTGTATGATATCCTAGAATAAAAAAAAAACTTTCTAGGCCATAAATACAAGAAGTTCAAAAAGTCGAAAAACTGACATTTTTCCAAAGGGGTTAGTCCATGGTTTTGTTCCAAAATTGGCCATTTTTCCAACTTTTTTGTTTAGGCAATATAGGCCAGGAAAATGTGTTGTATGACATTCTAGAAGGAAAAAACAGCAATCTAGGCTAAAAAAATCAAGAAGTTCTAAAGGTCCAAAAAGTAACATTTTTCCAAAGGGGTTTGTCCATGGTTTTGGTCCTAAATTGGCCATTTTTCCATCTTTTTTTTAGGCAATATAGGCCAGGAAAATGTGTTGTATGACATTCTAGAAGGAAAACACAGCAATCAGGCTAAAAAATCAAAAAGTTCTAAAGGTCCAAAAAGTGATATTTTTCCAAATGGGATTTGTCCATGGTTTTGGTCCTAAATTGGGCATTTTTCCACCTTTTTCTTTAGGCAATATAGGCCAGGAAAATGTGTTGTATGATATTCTATAAAGAAAAAAGAACTTATTAGGCTTTAAAAACAAGAAGGTCAAAAAGTCGAAAAATTGACATTTTTGCAAAGGGTTTAGTCCATCAGGTTTTGCTCTAAAATTGGCCATTTTTCCACCTTCTTTTTTAGGCAATATAGGCCAGGAAAATGTTTTGTATGCTATTCTAGAACAACAAAAAACTTTCTATGCTATAAAAAAAAAATTCAAAAAGGCCAAAAATTGCATTTTTCCAAAGGGGTTACCCATGGTTTTGCTCCAAAATTGGCCATATTAACAATTTTCTTCTTTAAAGCAATATAGCCCAGTAACATGTGTTGTATGATACACTAGAACGAAGAAACAACTTTCTAAGCGATATAAACAAGAAGTTAAAAAAGTCCAAAAATAGCATTTTTCCAAAGGGGTTAGTCCATGGTTTTGTTCCAAAATTGGCCATTTTTCCAACTTTCTTTTTTACGCAATATAGGCCAGGAAAATGTGTTGTATGACATTCTAGAAAGAAAAAACAGCAATCTAGGCTAAAAAATCAGAAGTTCTAAAGGACCAAAAAGTGACATTTTTACAAAGGGGTTTGTCCATGGTTTTGGTCCTAAATTGGCAATTTTCCCACCTATTTTTAAACAATATAGGCCAGGAAAATGTGATGTATGACATTCTAAAAGGAAAAAACAGCAATCTAGGCTAAAAAATCAAGAAGTTCTAAAGGTCCAAAAAGTGACATTTTTCCAAAGGGGTTTGTCCATGGTTTTGGTCCTAAATTGGCCATTTTTCCACCTTTTTTTTTTAGGCAATATAGGGCAGGAAAATGTGTTGTATGATATTCTACAAAGAAAAAAGAACTTTTTAGGCTTTAAAAACAAGAAGGTGAAAAAGTCGAAAATTGACATTTTTGCAAAGGGGTTAGTCCATCAGGTTTTGTTCTAAAATTGGCCATTCTTTCACCTTCTTTCGTAGGAAATATAGGCCAGGAAAATGTTTTGTATGATATTCTAGAACAACGAAAAAACTTTCTAGTCTAGAAAAAAAAATTTCAAAAACTCCACACATTGCATTTTTTTAAAGGGGTTAGCCCATAGTTTTGGTCCAAAATTGGCCATTTTTCCAACTTTTTTTTTTATTCGAAATAGGCAAGGAAAATGTGTTTTATGATATTCTAGAACGAAAAAAGAACTTTCTAGGCTATAAAAACAAGAAGTTCAACAAGTCGAAAAAGTGACATTTTTTTAAAGGGGTTAGTAAATGGTTTTGGTGTAAAATTGGCAATTTTTCCAACTTTTATTTTTTAGCCCGTATAGGCGAGGAAAATGTGTTGTATGCTATTCTAGAACGAAAAACCAACTTTCTAGGCTATAAAAACAAGAAGTTTAAAAAGTCGAAAAAGAGATATCTTTTTAAAGGGGTTAATCAATGGTTTTGGTGTAAAATTGGCAATTTTTCCAACTTTTATTTTTTAGCTAGTATAGGCGAGGAAAATGTGTTGTATGCTATTCTAGAACGAAAAAACAACTTTCTAGGCTATAAAAACAAGAACTTCAAAAAGTCGAAAAATTCACATTCTTCCAAAGGGTTTAGTCCATGGTCTTGTTGCATAATTAGCCATGTTTTTTATTTCCTTTTAAGGAGGTTTACGCCACCAAAATGTGTTGTATAATATTCTAGAAAGAAAAAACAACTTTCTAGGCTATAAAAACAAGAAGTTCAAACAGTCGAAAAATTGACATTTTTCCAAAGGGTTTAGTCCATGGTTTTGTTGCAAAATTACCCATTTTTTTTATTTTCTTTTAAAGTAGTATAGGCCAGGAAAATGTGCTGTATAATATTCTAGAACGAAAAAAGAACTTTCTAGGCTATAAAAACAAGAAGTTCAAAAAATCGAAAAATTGACTTTTTCCCAAAGGGTTTAGTCCATGGTTTTGTTGCAAAATTAGCCATTTTTTTTTAAGGCAGTATAGGCCAGGACAATGTGCTGTATAATGTTCTAGAACGAAAAAACAACTTTCTAGGCTATAAAAACAAGAAGCTTGAAAAGTCGAAAAAGAGACATTTTTTTAAGCGGTTTAGTCCATAGTTTTCTTGCAAAATTAGCCATTTTTTTTTTTTAACGCAGTATAAGCCAAGAAAATTTCCTCTATAATATTCTAGAAAAAAAAAAACTAACTTTCTAGGCTATAAAAACAAGAAGTTCAAACAGTCGAAAAATTGACATTTTTCCAAACGGTTTAGTCCATGGTTTTGTTGCAAATTTACCCATTTTTTTTAAATTTCTTTTAAAGCAGTACAGGCCAGGAAAATGTGTTGTATAATAATATAGAATGAAAAACCAACTTTCTAGGCTATAAAAACAAGAAGTTCAAAAAGTCGTAAAAGTGACATTTTTTTAAAGGTGTTAATCAATGGTTTTGGTGTAAAATTGGCCATTTTTCCAACTTTTTTTTTATGCAATATAGGCGAGGAAAAAGTGTTAAATGATATTCTAGAACGAAAAAACAACTTTTTAGGCTGTAAAAACAAGAAGTTTAAAAGTCGAAAAAGAGAAATTTTTTTAAAGGGTTTAGTCCATGGTTTTGTTGCAAAATTAGCCTTTTTTTTTTTCAACGCAGTATAGGCAAGGACAATGTGCTGTATAATATTCTAGAACGAAAAAAGAACTTTCTAGGCTATAAAAACAAGAAGTTCAAGAAGTCGAAAAAATGACATTTTTTTAAAGGGGTTAGTCAATGGTTTTGGTGTAAAATTGGCTATTTTTCCAACTTTTATTTTTTAGGCAAACTAGGCGAGGAAAATGTGTTTTGTCCTATTCTCGAACGAAAAAACAACTTTCTAGACTATAAAAACAGGAAGTTCAAAACGTCGAAAAATTGACATTTTTCCAAAGGGTTTAGTCCATGGTTTTGTTGCAAAATTAGCCTTTTTTTAATTTTCTTTTAAGGCAGTATAGGCCAGCAAAATGTTTTCTATTATATTCTTCAACGAAAAACCAATTTTCTAAACTATAAAAACAAGAAGTTCAAAAAGTTGTAAAAGTGACATTTTTTTAAAGGTGATAGTGAGTGGTTTTCGTGTAAAATTGGCCATTTTTCCAACTTCTTTTTATGCAATATAGGCGAGGAAACAGTGTTGTATGCTATTCTAGAACGAAAAAACAACTTTGTAGGCTATAAAAACAAGAAGTTCAACAAGTCGAAAAAGTCACATTTTTTTAAAGGTGTTAGTCAATGGTTTTGGTGTAAAATTGGCAATTTTTCCAACTTTTCTTTCATGCAGTATAGCCGAGGAAAAAATGTTGTATGATATTCTAGAACGGAAAAAACAACTTTCTTGGCTATAAAAACAAGAAGTGCAAAAAGTCGAAAAAGAGACATCTTTTTAAAGGGGTTAATCAATGGTTTTGGTGTAAAACTGGCAATTTTTCCAACTTTTATATTTTAGCCAATATAGGCCAGGAAAATGTATTGTATGCTATTCTAGAACGAAAAAACAACTTTCTTGGCTATAAAAACAAGAACTTTAAAAAGTCGAAAAATTGACTTTTTTCCAAAGGGTTTAGTCCATGGCTTTCCTGCAAATTAGCCATTTTTCCAACTTTTTTTTCAAGGCAGTATAGGCGAGGAAAATGTGTTCTATAACATTCTAGCACCCAAAAAGAACTTTCTAGGCTAAAAACACAAGAAGTTCAAACAGTCGAAAAAGTGACATTTTTTTAAAGGGGTTAATCAATGGTTTTGGTGTAAAATTGGCAATTTTTCCAACTTTTATTTTTTAGCTAGTATAGGCGAGGAAAATGTGTTGTATGCTATTCTAGAACGAGAAAACAACTTTCTAGGCTATGAAAATAAGAACTTCTAACAGTCGAAAAATTGACATTTTTCCAAAGGGTTTAGTCCATTGTCTTGTTGCATAATTAGCCTTTCTTTTTATTTCCTTTTTAAGGAGGTTTAGGCCACCAAAATGTGTTGTATAATATTCTAGAAAGAAAAAACAACTTTCTAGACTATAAAAACAAGAACTTCAAAAAGTCGAAAAATTGACATTTTTCCAAAAGATTTAGTCCATGGTCTTGTTGCACAATTAGCCATTTTTTTATTTCCTTTTAAGGAGGTGTAGGCCACCAACATGTGTTGTATAATATTCTAGAAAGAAAAAACAACTTTCTAGGCTATAAAAACAAGAAGTTTAAACAGTCGAAAAATTGACATTTTTCCAAAGGGTTTAGTCCATGGTTTTGTTGCAAAAGTAGCCATTTTATTTTCTTTTCTTTTAAAGCAGTACAGGCCAGGAAAATGTGTTGTATAATAATCTTGAACGAAAAACCAACTTTCTAGGTTATAAAAACAAGAAGTTCAAAAAGTCGTAAAAGTGACATTTTTTTAGAGGTGTTAGTCAATGGTTTTGGTGTAAAATTGGCCATTTTTCCAACTTTTTTTTTATGCTATATAGGCGAGGAAAAAGTGTTCTATGATATTTTAGAACGAAAAAACAACTTTCTAGGCTATAAAAACAAGAAGTTTAAAAAGTCGAAAAAGAGACATTTTTTTAAAGGGGTTAGTCAATGGTTTTGGTGTAAAATTGGCAATTTTTCCAACTTTTATTTTTTAGCCAATATAGGCAAGGAAAATGTGTTTTATGATATTCTAGAGCGAAAAAAGAACTTTCTAGGCTATAAAAACAAGAAGTTCAACAAGTCGAAAAATTGACATTTTTCCAAAGGGTTTAGTCCATGGTTTTGTTGCAAAATTAGCCATTTTTTTATTTTTTTTTAAGACAGTATAGGCCAGAAAAGTGTGCTGTATAATATTCTAGAACGAAAAAAGAACTTTCTAGGCTAGAAACACAAGAAGTTCAAACAGTCCAAAAAGTGACATTTTTTTAAAGGGTTTAATCAATGGTTTTGGTGTAAAATTGGCAGTTTTTCCAACTTTTATATTTTAGCCAATATCGGCGAGGAAAATGTGTTGTAGGCTATTCTAGAACGAAAAAACAACTTTCTAGGCTATAAAAACAAGAAGTTGAAAAAGTCGAAAAATTGACATTTTTCCAAAGTGTTTAGTCCATGGCTTTCCTGCAAAATTAGCCATTTTTACAACTTTTTTTTCAAGGCAGTATAGGCGAGGAAAATGTGTTCTATAACATTCTAGCACCCAAAAACAACTTTCTAGGCTATAAAAACAAGAAGTTAAAAAAGTCGAAAAATTGACATTTTTCCAAAGGGTTTAGTCCATGGTTTTGTTGCAAAATTAGCCTTTTTTTAATTTTCTTTTAAGGCAGTATAGGCCAGGAAAATGTTTTGTATTATATTCTTGAACGAAAAACCAACTTTCTAAACTATAAAAACAAGAAGTTCAAAAAGCTGTAAAAGTGACATTTTTTTAAAGGTGTTAGTGAGTGGTTTTCGTGTAAAATTGGCCATTTTTCCAACTTTTTTTTATGCAATATAGGCAAGGAAAAAGTGTTGTATGATATTCTAGAACGAAAAAACAACTTTCTAGGCTATAAAAACAACAAGTTCAACAAGTCGAAAAAGTCACATTTTCTTAAAGGTGTTAGTCAATGGTTTTGGTGTAAAATTGGCAATTTTTCCAACTTTTTTTTTATGCAGTATAGCCGAGGAAAAAATGTTGTATGATATTCTAGCACGAAAAAACAACTTTCTTGGCTATAAAAACAAGAAGTGCAAAAAGTCGAAAAATTGACTTTTTTCCAAAGGGTTTAGTCCGTGGTTTTGTTGCAAAATTAGCCATTTTTTTAATTTTCTTTTAAAGCAGTAGAGGCCGGGAAAATGTGTTGTATAATAATCTTGAACGAAAAGCCAACTTTCTAGGCTATAAAAACAAGATGTTCAAACAGTCGTAAAAGTGACATTTTTTTAAAGTGTTAGTCAATGGTTTTGGTGTAAAATTGGCCTTTTTTCCAACTTATTTTTTATGCAATATAGGCGAGGAAAAAGTGTTGTATAATATTCTAGAACGAAAAAACAACTTTCTAGGCTACAAAAACAAGAAGTTAAACAAGTCGAAAAAGTGACACTTTTTTAAAGGGTTACTCAATGGTTTTGATGTAAAATTAGCAAATTTTCAAACTTTTATTTCTTAGCCTGCATAGGCGAGGAAAATGTGTTGTATGCTATTCTAGAACGAGAAAACAACTTTCTAGGCTATAAAAACAAGAAGTTCAAAAAGTCGAAAAATTGACATTTTTCCAAAGGGTTTAGTCCATGGTTTTCTTGCAAAATTAGCCATTTTTTACATTTTCTTTTTTTTTAAGGCAGTATAGGCCAGGAAAATAAGCTGTATAATATTCTAGAACGAAAAAAGAACTTTCTAGGTTATAAAAACAAGAAGTTAAAAAAGTCGAAAAACTAACATTTTTCCAAAGCGTTTAGTCTATGGATTTCCTGCAAAATTAGCCATTTTTCCAACTTTTTTTTTAAGGCAGTGGAGGCCACGAAAATGTGTACTATAATATTCTAGAACGAAAAAACAACTATCTAAGCTATAAAAACAAGAAGTTCAAAAAGGCGAAAAATTGACATTTTTCCAACGGGTTTGGTCCATGGTTTTTTTGCAAAATTAACCTTTTTTTGTTTATTTTCTTTTAAGGCAGTATATGCCAGGAAAATGTGTTGTATAATATTCTAGAAAGAAAATAAAAACTTTCTAGGCTATAAAAACAAGAAGATCAAAAACTCGAAAAATTGACATTTTTCCAAACGGTTTAGTCCATAGCTTTGCTGCAAAATTAGCCATTTTTCCAACCTTTTTTTTTGAGGCAGTATAAGCCACGAAAATGTGTTCTATAATATTTTAGAACGAGAAAGCAACTTTCTAGGCTATAAAAAGAAAAAGTTCAAAAAGTCCAAAATTTCACATTTTTTCAAAGGGTTTAGTCCATGGGTTTGCTGCAAAATTAGCCTTTTTTTCCCAATTTTTTTTTAAAGGCAGTATAGGCCAGGGAAATGTGTTGTATAATATTCTAGAAAGAAAAAAAAACTTTCTAGGCTATAAAATCAAGAAGATCAAAAACTCGAAAAATTGACATTTTTCCAAAGGATTTAGTCCATGGTATTTTTCCAAAATTAACCCTTTCTTGTTTATTTTCTTTCAAGGCAGTATAGGCCAGGAAAATGTGTTGTATAATATTCTAGAAAGAAAAAAAAACTTTCTAGGCTATAAAAACAAGAAGATCAAAAAGTCGAAAAATTGACATTTTTCCAAAGGGTTTAGTCCATAGCTTTGCTGCAAAATTAGCCATTATTCCAACTTTTTTTAAGGGAGTATACCTCAAGAAAATGTGTTGTATAATATTCTAGAAAGAAAAAAAAACTTTCTAGGCTATAAAAACAAGAACTTCAAAAAGTCGAAAAATTGACATTTTTCCAAAGGGTTTAGTCCATGGTTTTGTTGCAAAATGAGCCAATTTTTGTTTATTTTCTTTAAAGGCAGTATAGGCCAGGAAAATGTGTTGTATAATATTCTAGAAAGAAAAAACAAATTTCTAGGCTATAAAAACAAGAAGTTCAAAAACTCGAAAAATTGACATTTTTCCAAAGGGTTTAGTCCCTGTTTTTGGTCCAAAAGTGACCATTTTTCCCACTTTTTTGGAGGGGAAGCGGGGTGCAATATAGGCCAGGAAAATGTGTTGAATGATATTCCAGGACAACAAAAAAAACGTTCTTTAGGCTATAAAAAAAGAACGTCAAAAAGTCCAAAAATTGCATTTTTCCAAAGGGGTTAGCCCATGGTTTTGGTCCAAAATTGGCCATATTTCAAATTTTATTCTTTAAGCAATATAGGCCTGGAACATGTACTGTATGATATTCTAGAAGGAAGAAACAACTTTCTAGGCGTTATAAACAAAAAGTTCAAAAAGTCGAAATATTGCATTTTTCCAAAGCGGTTACTCCATAGTTTTGCTCCAAAATTGGCCATTTTTCCAACTTTTTTTTTTCAGGCAATATAGGCCAGGAAAATGTGTTTTATGATATTATAGAACAAAAAAAGAACATACTTCGCTACAAAAACAAGAAGTTCAAAAAGTCGACAAATTGACATTTTTCCTAAGGGTTTAGTCTATAGTTTTGGTCCAAAATTGGCCATTTTTCCACTTTTGTTTTGGCAATATAGGCCAGGAAAACGTGTTGTATGATATTCTACAACGAAAAAAGAACTTTGTAGGCTATAAAAACAAGAAGTTCAAAAACTCGAAAAACTGACATTTTTCCAACGGGTTTAGTCCATGGCTTTGCTGCAAAATTATCCATTTTTCCAACTTTTTGGCATAAGGCAGTATAGGCCACGAAAATGTGTTCTTATAATATTCTAGAACAACTTTCTAGGCTTTAAAAACAAGAAGTTCAAAAGGTCGAGAAAGTGACATTTTCCACTTTTTTTTTAGGAAATATAGGCCAGGAAAATGTGTTGTATGTCATTCTAGAAGGAAAAAACGACAATCTAGGCGAAAAAAACAAGAAGTTCAAGGTCGTAAAAGTGACATTTTTTGGTTTTATTGCAAAATTGGCCATTTTTCCAACTTTTTCTTTAGGCAATTTAGGCCAGGAAAATGTGTTGTATGACATTCTAGAAGGAAAAAAAAAAAAGAGTCTAGGCGAAAAAGACAAGACGTTAAAAAGGTCGAAAACGTGACATTTTTCCAAAGGGGTTTGTCCATAGTTTTGGTCCAAAATGGGCCATTTTTCCTCCTTTTTTTTTAGGCAATATAGGCCAGGAAAACGTATTGTATGATATTCTACAACGAAAAAAGAACTTATTAGGCTATAAAAACAAGAAGTTCAAAAACTCGAAAAATTGACATTTTTCCAACGGGTTTAGTCCATGGCTTTGCTGCAAAATTATCCATTTTTCCAACTTTTTTGCTTAAGGCAGTATAGGCCACGAAAATGTGTTCTATAATATTCTAGAACAACTTTCTAGGCTTTAAAAACAAGCAGTTCAAAAGGTCGAAAAAGTGACATTTTCCACTTTTTTTTTAGGAAATATAGGCCAGGAAAATGTGTTGTATGTCATTCTAGAAGGAAAAAACGACAATCTAGGCGAAAAAAACAAGAAGTTCAAGGTCGTAAAAGTGACATTTTTTGGTTTTAGTGCAAAATTGGCCATTTTTCCAACTTTTTCTTTTAGGCAATTTAGGCCAGGAAAATGTGTTGTATGACATTCTAGAAGGAAAAAAAAAGAGTCCAGGCGAAAAAAACAAGACGTTAAAAAGGTCGAAAACGTGACATTTTTCCAAAAGGGTTAGTCCATGGTTTTGGTCCAAAATTGGCCATTTTTCCACCTTTTTTTAGGCAATATAGGTCAGGAAAATTTGTTTTATGATATTATAGAAGAAAAAAAGAACATCTTTCTCTACAAAAACAAGAAAGTTCAAAAAGTCGAAAAAGTGACATTTTCCCAAAGGGCTGGCCATTTTTCAACCTTCTTTTTTTGGCAATATAGGCCAGGAAAATGTGTTGTATGATATTCTAGAACGAAAAAATAACTTATTAGGCTATAAAAAGAAGAAATTTAAAAAGTCGAAAAATTGACATTTTCCCAAAGGGTTTAGTCCCTGTTTTTGGTCCAAAAGTGACCATTTTTCCCACTTTTTTTTGGGGGGGGGGGGGGAAGGGGGGTGCAATATAGGCCAGGAAAATGTGTTGTATGATATTCTAGAAGGAAGAAACAACTTTTCTAGGCGTTATAAACAAAAAGTTCAAAAAGTCAAAATAATTCATTTTTCCAAAGCGGTTACTCCATGGTTTTGGTCTAAAATTGGCCATTTTTCCAACTTTTTTTTTCAGGCAACATAGGCCAGGAAAATGTGTTTTATGATATTATAGAACAAAAAAAGAACATACTTCGCTACAAAAGCAAGAAGTTCAAAAAGTCGAAAAATTAACATTTTTCCTAAGAGGTTAGTCCATAGTTTTGGTCCAAAATTTTGCCATTTTTCCACTTTTTTTTTGGCAATATAGGCCAGGAAAACGTGTTGTATGATATTCTACAACGAAAAAAGAACTTTCTAGGCTACAAAAATAAGAAGTTCAAAAAGTCGAAGAGTTGACATTTTTCCAAAGGGATTAGGCCATGGTTTTGGTCCAAAATTGGCCATTTTTTCATGTTTTTCTCTCTTGGCAATATAGGCCAGGAAATGTGTTTTATGATATTGTGGAACGAGAAAACGTTTTTCTAGGCTATAAAAACAAGAACCGATCGAAGATGCCGTAAAGGCCACACTTCGCAAACTAGAAAACGATCCCGGTCTTGCCGACCGCACAAACCTAACACCTGCACAAATTGCCGACCTTATAAACTTTGTTTTACGATACACGTATTTCCAGTACAATGGATCAATTTACGAACAAAGGACGGAGCCGCTATGGGGAGCCCTGTCTCCGCGGTTATAGCCAACTTCTTCATGGAAGATTTTGAGGAGCGTACGATAGCAAGTGCGATCTACAAACCTAAGATCTGGAAGCGATATGTAGATGACACTTTTACTATATTAGATCGAGACCAAGTCGACGGCTTTTTACAACATCTTAATAACCAACAGCCCACTATTCGTTTTACCATGGAAACCGAGAAAGATAACAGCATTCCCTTTCTCGATACGTCAGTTATAAGGGACTCAAACGGCCTTCTTACTACCAGTGTGTACAGAAAGCCCACACACACTGATCAATACTTAGCCTATGACTCACACCATCCTCAGTCAGTGAAGCGTGGCATTGTTAAGTGTCTATATGACCGAGCCAAACACCTCATAACAAAACCATCAGTTATCTCTGAAGAAAAGAAACATTTGTCATCGGTACTTGTTTCCAACGGTTATCCTTCTTCGTTCATACGAAAACTAGCTAAACCCACAAGACCAACAGCCAACAACGAACCCACGCAGGAATTTAAATCTACTGCGGTTTTACCCTATATTAAAGGTGTATCAGAGGTTCTTCGCCGCTGCCTACAACAACAAGGCGTTCGCACCGTCTTTAAATCTGACACAACTCTTCGGTCTTACTTAGTACGAGCGAAAGACGCCCTAGAACCAGGCAAACAAGAAGGTGTTGTATACAGAATTCCATGTGAATGCGGCAAAGTATATATAGGCGAAACAGGGAGAGCAATGCAAGACAGGATAAAAGAACATGACATAGATATACGGCTTGCTCATACACAAACCTCCGCAGTTTCGGAGCACGCAAACGAAACGGGGCATCTTCCTTTATGGAATCAAGTCAAGTTTATCGATCGTGACCCTCACCGATACACACGTAGGGTCAAAGAGGCTATCCAAATAAGAGCTTCATTCTAATAACATCAATAGAGACAACGGAATCGAAATTCCTGAGGCATGGATGCCTACGATCAAAAAGCATAACAGCCGTTTAACTACAAAGCGGACCCGTGAGGGAACATCATCTGCTAATCGGAATAATAAGGGTCGAAATACACCAATCACAGCGAATCAACGTGCATAAATAGCTACACGTAAACAATCGACCTCATCGCCTGATGAAGACTAGCAGTATTGCAGTCGAAACGTCGCGATCAATATCTCAAAGCGATTCTATCGTGAGACAAACGAATAAACGTTCATTCCTATCTGACACCACGATGAACAATATTAACATCTTTAATGACAAAAACAAGAACGTCGAAAAGTCGAAAAATTAAGATTTTTCCTAAAGGTTAGGCCATGGTTTTGGGCCAAATTGGGCTATTTTTCCAGTCTTTTTTTAGCCAATACAGGCCAGAAAAAGAGGGTTTTACGACGTTCTAGATCGAAAAAACGCCTTTCTAGGCTATAAAAACAAGAGTTCAAAAGTCGAAAAATTGAGATTTTTCCGAAGGGGTTGCTGCATGGTTTTGGTGGAAAATTGGCCATTCCCCTTTAGAATAAGGCAAAGTTGTCGACCTTTTTTAATCGATGTTTTAACAGTGTAAAATGATACGTTTTTAATCTAAGAGAATTTAAAACAATTTGTTTTGCCAAATTTTGTTTTAAAAAACGAATGATAAAATTTGAAAACGAATGATAAAATTCTTCCCCTTGAAGAAATGAAAAATTTCGGAATTTTTTAAAGAGATATTCTTAGAGTCTAAAATCATGAGTTTTCTATCTGCAAGGGTTCAGAACACTTTATTTTTGGCCTACTTTGTTTAAAAACAACAAATAAGAACATTTGAATTTTTTTACCTGCACTTTAAAAAAATGCAAAATTTTCGACCTGTTTAAAATGATCTTTTGAGAGTCTAAAATGACCAGTTTTTATCTACAAGGTTTTAAAACCCTATCTTTTTGCGTACTTTGCATAAAAAGAACGAATGAGGAAATTTGAAATTTTGGACCAAAACCAAGGACTAACCCCTCTAAATAAAGGCAAAATTTTCGACATTTTTCTTGATTAGTTTTCTATCTACAAGGATTCCTAAAAATTTGTTGTGGCTAATTATCTTTTAAAATAACGAATGATAAAAACTGAAATTTTTGACCAAAAAAAGCAAAATTTTGGAGTTTTAAAAAATACATGCCAAGAGTATAATTATTTTTCTATTTTGTTTAAAAACGACAACTGTAAACATTTGAAATTTTTTAACAAAACCATGGCGTAACCACTTTGAAAAAATGCAAACTTTTCGACCTTTTTAAAGTGTTATTTTAAGAGCCTAAAATCATCAGTTTTTTATCCATAAAGATTCAAAATACTTTCTTTTTGAGTATTTTGCACAAAAACAACGAAATTTGAAATTTTTGACAAACCCAAGAACTAACCCGATGTTTTAAGAGCCTAAAATGATTAGTTTTCTCTCTACAAGGATTGAAAACAATTTGTTTTGTCTAATTTTGTTTAAAAACAACGAAAGATAAAATTTGAGCTTTTTCACCAAAAGCCTGGACTAACCCCTTTGATAAAAATGTAAAATTTTCGACCTTTTCAAAATGATCTTTTCAGCGTCTAAAATGATCAGTTTCTTATCTACATGGTTTTAAAACACTTTCTTTTGGCGTATTTTGCATAAAAACAACGAATGAGTTTTATCTTCAATGTTTTAATAAATTTTTTGGCTTATTTTGCATGAAAACGAAATGTTTTAGCCCAAACTAAGGACTAACCCCTTCAAAAAAGAGAAAGTTTTTTACCTTTTTTAATCGATGTTTTAAGAGTCTAAAATGATTAGTTTTTTATCTACAAGGATTCAAAACACTTTGTTTTCGCCTATTTTGTTTAAAAACAACAAATGAGAACATTTGAAACATTTTACCAAAACCGTGGAGTAACTCCATCGAAAAAATGCAAAATTTTCGACCTTCTTAAAATGATGTTTTAAGAGTCTAAAATGACTACCTTTTTACCTACAAGGTTTTAAAACACTACTATAGTATTATGAGGAAATTTGAAATGTTTGACGAAAACCATGGAGTAACCCCTTTAAAGAAAGGCAAAATTTTCGACCTTTTTTGATCGATGCTTTAAGAGCCTAAAACGATTAGTTTTCTATCTACAAGGATTGAAAACAATTTGTTTAGGCAAATTTTGTTTAAAAACAACGAATGAAATTTGAAAATTTTTTACCAAAAGCATGGGCTAACCCCTTTGAAAAAAAGCAAAATTTTGGACTTTTTTAAATCGATGCCTTAGGAGACCCAAATGACAACTTTTCCATGTAAAAGGTCACAAAACACTTTGTTTCGTCTATTTTGCTTATAAGGAACGAAGAAGGAAATTTGAAATTTTTGACCAAGGTTACAAAACAATTTGTTTTGGTCTGTTCCCTTTGAAGCAAAATTTTGGACTTTTTTAAAAAGATATTTTACAAGTCTAAGAGCGTGTTTTGTTTAAAAACAACGAATTCAATGGCGAAATATGAAATTGTTAACCAAAACCATGGACTACTCCGTTTTAAAAAAGGCAAAATTTTCGACCTTTTTTAAATCGATTTTTAACAGTCTAAAATGATTAGCTTTCAATCGACAAATTTCGTAAGACTTTGTCTTGGCCTATTTCGCTTAAAAACAACAAATAAAGAAAGTTTCAATCTAAAAAAAAATGCAAAACTTTCGATCTTTTTAAACCGATGTTTTAGAATCTCAAAAGACTAGTTTTCTATCTACAAGGTTTCAAAACACTTTGTTTTCGCATATTTTGTTTAAAAACAACGAAAGATAATTTGAAATTTTTGACCAAAAGCATGGACTACCTCCTTTGAAAAAATGCTAAGTTTTCGACCTCTTTAAATCGATCTTTTAAGAGTCTAAAATGACTAGTTTTTTATCTACGAAGTTTCAAACCCTTCGTATCTGCCTAATTTGCTGGAAAACAACGAATTTGAAATGAGTGACCAAAACCATGGACAAAGGCGTTTTAAAAAAATGCAAAACCTTCGGTCTAGTTTTCTATCTACAAGGTTCCAAAATACCAAAACCATGGACTAACTCCTTTGAAAAAATGCAAATTTTTTTCCTTTTTAAATCGATGTTTTTTTAGAGTCTCAAATAACAAATTTTCTATATACAAGGTTTCAAAACACTTTGTTTAGGCTTATTTTGCTTAAAAAGAACGAATGAGGAAATTTGAAATTTTTGACCAAAACCATAGCCCTATGTAAAAATGAAAAAGTTTCCACTTTTTTAAAATCGATGATTTAATAATTTAAAACGGCTCGTTTTCTATTTAGATATCAGAAAACGCTTTGCTATAGCTGATTTTTCTTAAACACAAAGAATGAGGAAATTTGAAATTTTTGCCCAAAACCATGCACTCACCCCTTCGGAAAAATGCAAAATTCTCGACTTTTTTAAATCGCTATTTTTTAGTGTAAAATGGCTAGTTTTTTTTTTTCTACAAGGTCACAAACACTTTGTTTAGGCCTATTTTTGTTAAAAGATTATTTTTAACATTAAGCCGGGTCTGAAAATTTTAAGGTTTTGCAAAGGGGTTTGTCCATGACCATAGGGGTCAGTCTGTTACAACATTTACCGATGTAGAAATCGTTGCAACTGACGACTTTTATGACAAGAAGACTCTACTCTTTAAGGCCTTTGTTATAAATGACCACACGTCAGCTGTTGCTGCCAAAGTCAAAGCCACCGAACATAATTTGATGAGGGATCATTTTGAAATTTTAGAGTCGGGTAAATTTGCTTGTCAAGAGATAATAAAAGCCTGAGGGTTCTTAGAGGAGGCCTGAAAATAACTTAAGAGAGATTACGATGGGGACAGGGCCTATCTGGGGGATTTTAGTTAAAGCTCTCTGAGGCTATTATTTTCTCTTGTCACTTTAAATTAAGGAAACTGGTCTTCTGCTGGCTTTTAATTCTAACATCAGCGGTGAAAAGCTTATGCTTTATCATTTAGTTGTTGCCTTATATATTAATTGTTAACATTTTTCTTGATCTCAGTTCCAGACCACTGTCTAAAGAGTTTATGCTAATCTCCAACGGTCTGGTTTGAAAATGTATGTTGTAGCATGACCTTGTCTCGTCCAACGGCTAAAACATTACCTTGAGATAAACAATCGGTCTTCCCTTTGAATGCTAAGATTAAGGGGTCGACATCGCTGATCCTTGACGAAAACAGGTTTGACACATTCTATTATTAGAAGTCGTTCGTTGTTGTTGTTGTTCAGGAGCCATTTTATATATCAACGAAAGAATAGGCCATTTCCGAGTTGCCTCACTTAGCGAGACTAAGCGCGGACCCATTGGTCTCAAAAATATTTTTTTCCATCCTTACGCAAAGAACTCACTTTCACAAGAAAGGTTTTCCTTTAAGCCTCGTTCTGAAAGTAAGACTTTATGGAACTTGCAAATGGCCTATTTAAGTGTAGTTTTATACAAAACGTATGTGAATTCTCTTGATTCCTCTATCCTAATCCGTTTTTGAAGCAGTTCTACTTGATTGCTGTGATCGTTACGATTACTGAGCCACGGTCCCGGCGAATTGAACTATGGGACTGTTTGGGGGACGAATTTTGACCCAGTCTCCTGTACAAACACGTTATACACAAGGAGCTTAAGCAAAGGCGTTGTTGAGCGACTCAAGTCAACTGGAAATGAGCCCTTTTCCCTTTTAAAATGTCCTGACGGAAACGAATTTCAACTAAGTGTATGAAATCTCATGGAGACGATTTGTCCGAAATTTTGGGCAAAGCTATCACCCAAGAATGCAAAAACATCAACTTCCGAATGACGTGCGACGCCTGAAAACGCCTTAAGCTTCCTAAAAGAGAAGAACCGACAGTGTTTCCAAAACCAGTCCCATAATGCAACGCTGACCCAGGCTCACTTAAAACCTATACACTAGGACTAGAACAAGTCTCCACGATCTTATCTATTTGAAGAGGCGAAACATTGTCGCCTTTATTTGTCGTCTGTTGCTTTTTTCAATTGTGGCGACTATTTATAGAACTTTATTAAAATATATTTTCTAAACTCTGATTTGAAACTTCCCCGCTTTGGTGACGTACTTTACTCCTTTGAAAGGTTTGTATTTCTAAAAAAAGAAGAAAACGATCGTAAGATATCAGCCATATATGTCGGCGTGTTTTTGCGCCTTCGGGCATGAATAAACATTCAATTTCCTGGCTATCCACAGATCACAAAGGCAAAACAGTGAAAGGAAACTATCTTCCACAGGCAGTTTCCGTGTATTCAAATGATAAAGACGTTTGCCAAGTAATATATGAACCTCTGTTTGGCTATACGTGGACTTTGCGTTCGTCGGTTTTTCAACAAAATCGTCGCTTGCGTACCAAGAACTGTTTTGCGTGGTGGGGGTACTACGTTTCTTCTCAGGCTAAAAAGACGGGGTAGTGGAGGTGAAGAGCTGCAGGCGAAAAAGAAATTTTTCGACTTTTGTTTTTTCCCACCCCACACCCTCGGGCTCCACATTGACACACGCGGCTGTGGACAATCTACGTATTGTAGGTAGCTGAAACCAAAGCTACATGGGTAAAGGCATGACGGCGTGTCACTCACGAGAGACGTGCGAGTGCAACAGCTGGGACTCACATCAATTTCACTTACCTCTCCATAGATATCCAGTCTGCTGACCTTTAGGCCTGACGCCGCCAACTGTGCGATCTTAAAATTGACCTGAAATTTAAGGTGGCGAGCAAGAGGATTTGTTAAAAGATAATAGAAAATGACAGAAAGAAGCAAAGAAACCTGCTGTGATGCGTACTTACAGAGATTGTACAAGATTCATCGGGAGGCGGTACGCCTGTTTGAAGGGAAACCTGAAAATAAATCAACAAAGGACTTTCTTGATTAGATTTCTTTGCCGTTCCTGCACACCTACGACATAAAATGACCAAATTTTAAGTTTTCTTGAGAATGGTAACGGCAAGGCAATGCTGAAATTTTACTACCCCTGTCTGAATTCGGAGGCAGTCCCCCTTCCGTCAGCTCCAGCCAAATTTCCCTTCTTTTAAGTAAACGGGCGACTAGGAATAATCAAGAGAGTTTAAAAGGATGCGAAGCCTATTTTTCGGCGACGTTTTAATTGGCGTCGTCGTCGGATTCGTTCTGGTGCGAAATTCCATTGTGAAATCGGACTCCCGGTGGACTGAAAAGGCTAGCGCATGCGTAATTTTCGTCAATTCAGGATGGCGTCTTCATGTTGGTCATGGGACGAAGAAGAAAGACGCAAAAATGTAAACGCGATATGAAATCAAGAAATCACCCCAATATGGAAGTATGTAGTATATAGTATAAAAATCATTTTTGCTTAGAAATGGATGGTCTAAAACTGGAGCAAATTATAAGTGGGAGGGAGGAGAGGGAGGGTTATAATGGACATTTTATTGTACTGGTACAATGCTTAAGGTTAAGTAACCTACGAACACAGACGTATTTCCGGTACGCCTACATTTGCAGGCTAACAGTTTTAACTATTAAAAGACGTGTATGTGTTACACTTACATTTCCTCTCAAATTGGGTAACTTCTGAGGTAATATTTTACCAATCTGCAAAGAGATTAAAAAACAAACATTGTACCTTCTTTCTGGTAAGAGTGCCATAAAACCTAAAACCAAATTAACCAATTTAGTCAAACACATTATCTGCCAACAGTCCAGTGAACCAAAAACGTGCAACTTGGGTACAAGAGGGGCGAGAAGCGTTCAAGAAACTCATGATTGCCGTTGGTCCAAAGTTTGCTTCTGATTGGTTAAGAGACTGACACAAAAATAGCCAATCACAAAAGAGTGGGTTCACAATCAAAGATGTGAAAAAATTTCTTTCGATGCAGGGACTAACTTTTGTGGAACTGTGCCACAAACGATAAAGCATCTCCCTTGGTGCCACGTTTTGGAGAAGAGCATCCACTGCTGCGGACTTCAGAAGAATTTTAAAAATTCAGCTATAACAATACTGTTTACAAAGCAATGTTTTTGTTTTTCACATGCATAACGAGTGAAACAAAGAACTGATGCGCTTCTGGTTGACACATTAATATCAATAAGTGACGTCAACGTCAGTATCGCTATCGGCCACAATGAAGTAGCACATGGGAAGGCTCAATGTTGAACACAATTGCACTATGGGTCTGTTTTGGGAATGTTATTACTTCTCTCAAAATGAGAGGAGAAATCGTTACGCCACGTTGCTATGGAACCAAAATTTCTGAATGACAACAAACCGAAAACGTCACTAAAAAAGTATTCGTACTGTTTCAAAATTCATCGATCTTATTCAATTTCATGTAATTTGTCAAACTGTTGGCAAAATTTTCGGCGGTTGAATCCGAAAGGACCGTATTTAGGTTTAAGAAAAAGAAAAAGAAAATTTGTTTGTTGTGTTCACCTACCCCATAAGGCGGGCGTGTGAATTTTGGAAGTTTAATAATAATAATAATAAAACATTTTTATAGCGCCTATACTTTTCAGTACTGAGCGCTTTACAAAAAAATAAAAATCCTTAGTTAAAGGGTTCAATGACAAATCGCCATTGACCACTCCAGAAAATACCATAACATACCATAATGCTCTTTGCTTGTCACCCCAAAATTTTGCATAAGCACTGTCTTCAGTTTCTCTTGGGAGTTAAAATGGCCCCAAGAGAAACTGAAGACAATACTTATGCAAAATGTTGGGGTGACAAACAAAGAGCATTATGGTATGTTACGGTATTTTCTGGAGTGGTCAATTTGTCAGAAGATGAGCGAAGATACCACCTCGCAGGTTCATAAACACGCAAATGTCGCAGTTGTGCGACGGCGGCTACGAAATGTAAAGTAACAAGTTGTTGTTTTGCTAACATAAACCTGTTGCTTTTTTGCCGTTCTCGTTGTCGTCGCCGTTGCTCAAGCACCCCATTGTTGAAAAGTTTTGCTACCATGGTAACGTGACATCACACTTTTCTCTCTATTGGCTTTTACGAGGTTGTGAGGGGAAATGGGTCGAAATTCGCTTCCCCTCCCCACCCAGGCACAAAAAAGATCCCATAGTGAAATTCATTACTACAATGACCCATGGATAAACAATATTTAGCTGTCAGATAAAGGGGACATAATCAGAAGAAGAACTTCAAGAGAAAGGTAGCAATGACAGTTAACCGTGGCAGAATTATGTAGCTAAGGGGCTGTTTTCATGGAGGGAGGAAGATCCTAGTACCAGGACAGTGTTCTCCCTGGGATCTTGGGAAGGCCAGGTGGTATCTTGACTGTGATTTTTAACGGTGTTTGTACGAAGCCTGCTGTGGCCTGAATAACAATTTATCGACTTGGGAACTTAGTTTTAGTTGTAAAAAACAATCTCGATTTGCTGACAAGCTTTTCGTCTTTGTTCCGCGCGTATTGGGTTGACTGCGAGCGAAAGAATTTCCTTTAGTACTCAATGTTTAAAGCTCCTTAAGGTGGCTCGATACAGTTTTTCAGGGCCAATACCTCCCAAGTTTGAGCATAAACTACGTCGCCATAAACAAAGTTTTGGAAAAATTGTCACTACAGTTGTATTAGATAAAGATGAAAATTTGTTATGAGGGGAGTTGCAATGACATCGGAGTTGTCATAGCGACGAAATGACGCTATCACCTATTTTACTTACAGCAGTATATCTCGGCACTGGGAACTGTTCTTCAAAAATCATCCACGGGAGTTTTTTCCTTCAATAGCGATCTCGATGTTCGTGAAGTTTAAGCGAAATCTGTAAGAGCGTTATCGAGAAATTATGGGATAAAGATTTTGTGCTTAGAAATACGGTAAAAAATGGACAATCTTGATGTTCGGCTGTTATCTGTAGAAAACGAAGCGCTTTTTTGACATGCAATTTCACCTCATAGCAGTTTTAATCTTTTTAAAAACGTGTGTGAAAGATCATGGAGATAGTTCCAGCCGATTGCTAGAAAGAAGAATTTGATTAGTATGTATCAAGACGCTCTTGTTAGCGGTTTTTGAACATTTTGGTCCACTTTAACAAATTAGCGAATAATTTTTAAAACACTCGATAGATTTTTTTAAAAAATTAAGATTTTTGAGATTAACCTTCCTTTTATATGACCTTTTAGTTTCAAGATTATTGAGAAATTTTGTGTTTACGAGTGTGAGCGTCTCATTATTCAGGGTATTGTCTCCAAGTTTCATATTTTCGTGC
This sequence comes from Porites divaricata, assembly GCA_038088405.1. Lineage (NCBI taxonomy): Eukaryota > Metazoa > Cnidaria > Anthozoa > Scleractinia > Poritidae > Porites > Porites divaricata. The sequence goes on from JBBMOI010000003.1 coordinate 40,049,848, forward strand.
ACAACAATGGCTAGCATTTTTGCATATGTCAAATGCATTGTTAGTTACTGCTGTTCACGTGAAAATGAAACTTGGAGACAATGCCTTGAATAATGAGAGGCATTCACTTGTAATGACGAAACTCCCGATAAAAAAGTAACGAATTGTAGCCCTTATTTTACTGCCTTACAATATATCAATAATCCTGAAACTAAAAGGTCATATAAAAGGAGGGTTGATCTCAAAAATCTTAATTTTTTAAAAAAATCTGTCGAGCGGTTTAAAAATTATTCGCTAATTTGATAAAGACCAAAATGTTTACAAAACCGCTAACAAGAGCGCTTCGATACATACTTATCAGAACCTTCTTTCTAGCAATCGGCTGGAGCTATCTACATGATCTTTCACACACGTTTTTAAAAGGATTGAAACTACTCTGAGCTGAAATTGCGTGTCAAAAGCGCTTAATTTTCTACAGATAACGGCCAAACAACAATATTGTCAATTTTTTACTGTTTCTAACCTTAAAAACTTCATCCCAAAATATCTCGATAACGCTCTTACAGATTTCGCTTAAACTTCACGAACATCGAGACCGCTATTGGAGGTAAAAGCTCCCGTGAACGATTTTCGAAGAACAGTTCCCAGCGCCAAGATATACTGCTACAAGTAAAATAGTTAATAGCGTCATTTCGTTGCTATGACAACTTCGATGCCGTTGCAACCCTGATCACAACAAATTTTCGTCTTTATCTAATACAACTGTGGTGGTAATTTTTCCAAAACTTTGTTTATGGCGACGTAGTTTATGTATCGAGCCACCTAAAAGGGCCATTCAACAAAATAAATGCACCACGGCAGATTTGAACATGTTCATCCAACGATAAATCACTTTTATAACCAACGTCTTGCGAGAAAATACACAAATGAAGACACCAGACAATGGGTAATTCCCTCCTTTTGAGTGTTTTGTCTTTAACATATTTAGCTCTAAATGTCAACATAAGCTTCCATTCGGTTAAATCTTTGGTTTTTAAGCAGGGCGGCAACAATTTTCCAGTGAATTAAGCAAGGCGGTCCGTCTAGCCTTAAGTGGCTAGGGAGAACACTGCAGGAAAATCCTAGAAGGCGGGACAACTTCTTGGCATTCTGCATGTAACCCTAACCCTAACCCTAACCCTAACCCCTAACCTTAGGGTTAGGGTTACATGCAGAATGCCAAGTAGAGAACGTTCGAGGAGGAATTAAAAATTACAGGAGACAAAAACAAAAATGCAATTTGGGCCCTTCTGCTCTGTGTTCTGGCGTTTATAACTACCTTTCAGCAGACCTATCACAATAATCAGCTCGTGGTAACGCCAAACAAAATGGTCGACCTTTGTTGCCGTGATAAGCCACTGAACGACCAGCTGCTATTTTGCGTGGTTTATCCCTAGTACCAGTATCTTTCTACCTCTAAGCTAGGACGATCCTAGCACTAGGCACAAGTGCAACCCTTTGCGTGTAAACTGAATACAGAAAACATATGGCAGTGGGATGCTCTCTCCATGTAAACAGCTCTTAAGTCAGTAGAGTACTGGCTTGCAGAGCAGTAGGTCTGTGGATACAAATCCCAGGACCGGACCAATACTAAGGCTGCTTTCCACAAGTCAGACATTTTGACAATGAAATAGGCTTTTTCCAAGGTTTCGTTGAAAAACCATATCCTTTATGCATAATACTAAGGATTTGACTGATGTGGAAGGTTAGTTTTAATTAAAAGTGAAAGTCTAATTTCGATGGGAATGGGCTGCCCAGTCAGTTCTGACAAATGGAAAGTGCCCTAAGGGTCTTAAAGTAACTGAGGAACAAGGTACTTTCTTTGCTCTGGAAACGGCTTGACCTTCGCATGACATGGACAACCCCATCTAGAATAATAAATTAATTAGTACTTGCATGATAAATTCGTTAACACAAAATAAACTTACATCCCAAACAAGCTCCTTCTTCACAGGATCAAAAGAACATGTACCAACTGAAAAGATAAGTACAATTAGTGCTCAATGAGAGCTTTTGCAACAAATAATGTGTCAGCACTGAATAACTATAAACTGGATGCCAAGTATTCTAAGAAAAAAATTTAAGATCATTCTAAAAAGTTAGTCATTCGAGAGACACAAAAAGCCTACCCACTGCATGACATGAGTACAGTTTTTCATGAAAGATTTCAAAATAAGAACAATAAATTAAACATCATTTAAGGAATCCCATAAAAAAAGGAATGAATGTGAGTGTTTCACTCACTTTAGCATTTCTAAACAATGCACAATTTTTTTAAACCATTGATCATTTGCATAGCTTTATATCTTGAAAAGCTATATTGTCTCTTTCAGGCACCTTCAGTCAGTCTTAGAAACCTTGGGTGCACCTTATTTTTTTAACTTAGCAGGTACTTCTTGGTGTCTTGGTATTAGACACAGGAGGATGAGTACTTTACGCATTTTAGGGTAGGGATGTGCCACTGGGATCCCGGAACGCTTACCCTATACTTGGGCGCTTACCATTGAACAAAAATTCTGGTACATTCCGGTTGCACAGACCTGACCCAAGCAACAGTGTGTTTGGTTATTGTTCTTGTAAGCAGGATACAAAAGAGCAGTATTGGGGACAACAATTTTGTCGAATGGAAAGGGACACTTTGCTCTGACCGACTGAAATAACCAGCCGGTCAAAGTGTACCGACTTAAAGCTGGTCCCAGATGTTCCGGTCAGACCAAACCAAAATGGTCCGTTCCATTCAATATACCAACCGAAATTTCTGGAATTTTGGGTTGAATAGAAAGCACCCCAGACCTAGTTCAGCTGAAGCAAAATCCCTGACTAGTCTAGAGTCACATTTTTTCACAAAATACTGAGCTCAACACTTTCTTTGCTATAAACTGAGTTGTGGATAAATAATATTATTAAGATTTACCAATTTTCATTTTTTCCAGGGCCATTCCCCATTTCCTTCATCACGATGAAAATCATTAACCAAATGATTAGTTTCCTGGAAAATGATACCCTATTCTAGACCCAAACTCTCTGATTTTTATACCCTATCCTGGACTAAACTGCTTGAATTTTTTTGGTACTTTTTTATTTTCTCCATTTACTTTATATTAAAGGCCATTTATATTACAGTACAGATTTGAAGATGTCATTCATAAGATTTAAATATCAGATTACAAGGATAAATGAAGAAGGGAAAGATATAGTGAAACTAATTTAATGCCCCTTGATTAAAATACAGTTTTATTTAGAATGAAAGAGAAAAAAAAGAAATATATAAAATATGAAATAGAAAAATAGAAAGCACACAAAAATTTAGAACATAAGGCAGTTATTAATACTGAGCAAGATAACAGTAATATAGTGCTCCTTTAAACAATTTTTTAGTTGTCTTTTCATGTACTGATAAAGGAATAACATTCCATTAATGACATCCTATAACTGTTGGACAGAATTTTCTTATATTTATTCTAAACTGCTTGAATATCATACCCTTTACAATGGCATCTACCAATATGGCCCATATATGGCAGTACCTCCCCTCCTGGGGGTGTTTGACATATATGACCAGTGATATTGTTGGTCAGCACTCGTTAACATTCGTCGAAAGGCCCTTGGACACCTTATGACGTTTACACAAGGTAGATTAAAGTACACATAGCATCAACCCCAACCCAAAAAAGGAACCTAACCAGTTTCAAAACAGTACTTAACCCTGATCAGTAAAGGCAGTGCTTAACCCTAATCAGTAAAGGTAGAGCTTAACCCTTATCTGTAAAACGCAGTGCTTAACCAGCTAATCCAAAACGATAAGGAATACTACGTTGTGTAAACTTCATAAGGTGTCCAAGGGCCTTTCGACAGGTGTTAAAAAGTGCTGACCGATATTGTTACGTCCTGCTACATCCTGCATTCCTGAGGCATAAAAATCCCCAAAGAAGCAAAATAATTCATGTCATGCATCCCATAGGACGCAAAGATCGATAGATCGATCTGAACATGTGTATTTGTAGAAATATCCCGTTCATGTAATTTCTGTGGCAGTTATCATGGCTGTTGTTTAACAATGCATATTTCTTTTAGCCTTTGTTGTGCTTTAAATAGAAGGACTACCGTATTTATTCGATTATAAGCCAAGCAATTTTTTCAGAAATTTGGACTTGAATCGGCCAAAAAAATCCCCAACAAAGGGGTTCGGCTTGTAGCCGGGAGTTTGATCTATTTTTTTTTCTCTCCCTCAGGTCTCGAGAACTTAAGGAAATGTCATGCAAATTCTGTGATTGGCTTGTAGCCAAGTCAAAATCAATGAAACAATAAATTGTAATAAAGACAAGATGAAATTGTTGGTCAATGAACTTTTCATCATGAGGGGTCTGCGGCAAACACTGGCGATTCCACTCCTTCACACCTGACTCATCCAACCACCCTTTCTTGTGGAAAGAAACACAGAGGAAATCCGGAACGACAAGATCTCTCGGACACCGGACGCCTTTAAAGATGACCTTGGGTGGAAGTTTTGTTCCATCTGCAGTGACGACTACCCTGGGTACCAGAGGGTTTTTTTCTCATGCCCGACAATGAGCTTCGTCGGCCGCAGTCATGTCTCACAAGTTTAGGGTCTCGGCTTATAGCCAAGCTTAGCTTATAGGTAAATAAATACGGTATATCTTAATTTCAGTACACTGTAATACAGAATCTGTCCCCAGATGAACTGCTGGTTACATAAAGGCAAAAGCATTTTCAATTTCGGATTTTTGGAACCCTCAGTTCTGGACTGGGACTCATGATTTTTCACAAGATTAGTCCCAGGGCTCACCATAACTATATGTAACTAAAATTAATGACACAGCAAATGGATACTTCACCTGAGGGGGTAAGATTGACATTCAAGACTTGCTTAGGAAAAGGAACTGTCACAACTACATCTTCCACCTGAAAAATTATGAACCAATCAATCCATTTGCTATTGCATGGTGATTCATCATAATTAACAATTAATGAATGAGGCTGAGTATGTACGCCATTTTTGTTTTCACAACCAAGACAACTCAACCTCGTCCCCAGGTCTTCTCGGTTAACAGTGCATTGACCTGCAAAAAGGCTGCACTTATGACATCATCGGTTCATTAAAAGCAAAATTCTTCCAATTTGGTCATCAGTAGCTGGTTATGGTGAATTATTATTCATTCAAAAATTATTTCCCCAATTCTGATTGGCTAAAAGCACACACATAACTCACCATAACCAGTTACTGATGACCAAACTTGGAAGGATTTTGTGTTTAACAAGGAAATGACATCAAAATGCAGTCCTCTACAGGTTAAGGCACCGTTAACCGAGAAGACCTGGGGATGAGGTTGAGTTGCTTTCGCTGTGAAAACTAAAATGGCGGACACTTCACTCGTTTCAAGAGTAAGGACAACAGCTGAAACTAGATAGAACAATGGCTAAAAACATAGCAAAAATGACAAGAAGACAACTCGGAGAGCGACATCTGCTATTTGGAGAAAATTTGCGGAGCTGGACAAACCTAAACGTACACTATCAAACTAGATAAACTTAACATTGATACAGGTAAGCATGTTTTAGCTGTGCTTTTAAACTAGGAATTATTTTGAATGAATAATAAAGCAATAATATTAATGAATTCGGTTTTCGTAGGATATGAAGAATAAAGCAGATCTTGGAGGGTGTTATCCACTGAGGCTAAAGGCCGAGGTGGATAACACTATCCTCAATCTGCTTAATTCTTCATATCCTACTCAGCCTCATTCATTAATTGCTAATTATACGTGTGCTTTTAGCCAATCAGAATCGGGGAAATATTTTGAATGAATGATAACTAGATTTATTACATGGCTAGCCCCAAAATCAGGCAAGAGGCAGTGAATCCTGAGTTCTGATTGGCTTGAGTACCAGAGCTAGCAAGATGGGCCTCCTGATTTGTCCAATAAGGTTTTGTTTGGACCATGTAACAAATCCTCTGTTGAACAACATTGTTCAGTAAAGATGGCTGGGTATTGACCTCATTCTTTTTTTATGCAAGAACATATTTACAGTTCTGACCAATAGCTGTTTAGAAGCTTATGCAAATCCCCCATCAAGCCCCTGGGGGACTTGTTTATTTCAAGCCCATTTGAAGGGGGGCTTCATGGAGAAGGGAGGCTTATTTGAGAGGGGGGGGGGGCTTATTTAAGTTAGAAAAGACCATGGTATTAGTTCTCTGTAAAGAAATAAAAAACAAAGTGGAAAAGCTCAAGTACAAGAAGGTTGGAGGTCATGCAGCCAAGGATCAGAATCAAATTAGAACTTCCAGTTGGTAACTAAACCATCCCAGATCAGTCCATAAAAAGTTTTACAGTCATGATTGATTAATACGGTCCATCACTTATTAGGGAAGAATAATAAGGGGAAGGGAGGGGGAGCTTAAAAGAGGATTTATGGTATCTAGAGTTGAATTATGAACTTTGAGAAAAATTATCCTTTTAATTATAAAAATCTACAATGTAGGTGGTCACACTTGATTGTTCAAAGTCCTTTCTTTTAAAAGAATTTGATTGTTTTTTGCACCCCCCCCCCCCCACCTCCTACCTCAACCCCCCACAATTCATGCAATTTGTATTACATTCCTTATACTACTACATGAGAAATTTCTGCAATTTGATTGGCTTAGAGCAGTGGTATTTCAGCTTAATTTGAAATACCTACATGTGAAAATTACAAACCTTTTGCGGGTAGTAGTATAAACAAATAATAGCATGATTTGTACGTGCTATTTGGCACAAATACCACTCGTGATAATTCAAAATTGTCTTAAATTTCACTCGCCTAACGGCTCGTGAAATTACGTATAACAATTTGGAAATATCCCTCATGGTATTTATGCCAAATATCACTACTAATCAAGCTATTACCTATACAAATTACTGTCAGTGAAGATCCATGTTGGGCACCTGCTAAAGAATTGAAGAAATGCCTCATGCTACCAAAACATTTATAGGTCACATTAATAATGTAGTAAATTACAGTCTATGCACCTACAAAACAATCACTAAAAAATGCAGTTCCAACGCTCTTTGTTTTCAGCTCCTTTAAATTGCAATAAAATGCATTAACAAACATTAAAACCATATACTTACTGTCTTTCCCATTGTTTGTTTAGGACCAACAGTAAGTTCAAACCTTCCAGAGCCACTCTGTGACAGTGAAAAAAATAGACAAACTGATAGTGTTGCAACAGCTTACAAGTTGGATACATGTTTAACACCCGTGCAGATTTGCTCCCAAAGAAAAGTTGGGGGCGGGGGAGAGGCCCTCATGTCTTCACCGCTCACTCACACGTTATGGTGTGGCTTGCTTCGCTCGCCAAAATAAGAGAGCTTGCTCGAAGGCTAAGTAAAGGGTACGGTAAACTTGGTCACATGATGCCAGCTGCCGTAAACATGATTCTCTGGATTGTTGAAATCAAGGAATAACAAAACCTTAATGTTCATGCTATCAATATTATTGATGTCGAAAATTCCAGAGTTTTTTCTTATCCTGTCAACACACAAAATTTGACTTACCTCATGGTAAGATATTTGGGGTTTTGCATACACAGGAATTGCAACAGTTCTGTGCAACAAATGAACACAACACATTAGTTGGCAGGTGCAAAACATAGGTCACAGGTTACAAGACAGTTTCCCCTTACGCGAACACTCTTGTCTGGATGGTGATGATAATAGGACTAAGATACACCTTTAGTGTTGTTTATAACTACAGGTCAAAATTAAATTCCAGTTAAAGCTTTTTAATATATAACCTAGGTTGATTCTCATTTCCTTTTTCTCCTAGCCATAATAATTATTCATGAGTGTTTTAATTTTGACATGTAATATTAATTCCATTTACCGTAGCAGGGTGACCTGTACTCTAACCTGCACTTGTTACCTGTGACCTGCATTTTGTACCTGCCACATACATTGTATTAGTGTGTAGTCAAAGCAAACTAGAAAAACTAGAAGTAAATGAAATGATTGCAACAACTGTATTTTTCAGCCTTGCCTTGAAAGCCTAGAGGTTCAAAAAAGTGTGAAACTGTGGATTATCTTACAAGTTCTTCTTGAATTAACAATGCAAAAGAACAAGACTTACCCAGAGGTTATGTGATAGGACAAAAGTCTATAATTTCCATCGGGGGGAACAAATGACAAGACCTTCTCACTCTGCAAGGAAATAGTTTTTTGCCATCAAGAAAAGATTTAGATATCATCTGGTGTTTTACTAAAAATTAAGGATCAATATTATTATTTTATGCTCCTTGTTGCATGGGAGGTATATTTATGACAGAATAGAAGAAACGAAAACAACAGATCTGGAAAAGCACAGGGGATGTGCCAGGGAAGAGGAAAAGACCGATCAGGTGATTCAAATAGTGTTATGTTGATTATTATTTTGGAATAAAACATGGAGACAATAAAGGCTGTAAAAGCCATTGCACGTAATTTTAACTTATTCAACAAAACCAATCATAAATTGAATGTCAAGAATTTGAAGGTAAAAAATAATAATAAAAACATGGTGCTTTTACAGGTTAGCTTCTTGCTCCTGCTTTTGCACTCTTAAAGTTTCCACCCGTTTTTCTTTGTTTTCCTTCCATAACAAAGCATGAACCTGTCAGACATACATGGGATGTGGATTTTATTACATTAGCGAGTTTGCTGTGAACACTAATACTTGTGTTTTTAATTGCATAGGGACAAAAATTATTAAATCTGAAAATTAATTAATAATTCTCAGATTTTGTTGTCCATATGCAAGTACTACTGAAAAAAATATACATAATTATGTACGTAATCAGATATTTAAGATGCATCCTTTCTGACCCTTAAGAAATAAATGGTTTTATCTGTCTTATTATTATTATTATTATTATTTAAACAACTGATAAAACAACCTTGTATTTAAAATGCCGGTGGGAGGAAATCTCTATTTCTTTTAAGCTTGTTGGCTTCTAAGAGAGATTTCCCTGCCACAGTCGCTCCTTCCCAGCTGTATAATATTTTAATTTAATGTTATTTATCTATTCATTATGCTTTTAATTTTACTTGCTGTATATAATTTACTTTGTGTGGCAAAATAATAAAATAAAATAAAAATATATATAAATTACATGTAGTTCTTACTTCCCATCGCTTAAGTCTGACACAAGGATGAAAACTAGGATCCTCAAGCAACCTTGAGTTCACAAAAGATAATGACAGATCTGGCATTCCTGACAGTTTGCAGCATGAGTCGATCTGTTATAAAGAGAAACCTGTTAAAACTAGTATGAGGTTTTTTGTTGATCAGTAAGTGAACTTCAGTCAGCTGCAAGCAAAGAAAGTCGTGTCTGATAGCCCCAGGCTAATGGATTTTGCCATAGGGCTAGAGGTTTTTGTTCTTAACTTGCCAGATGGGTAAGTAAAGTTTTGGGGGGACATTCAAATTGCAGAAGGATTGTAACAAATCCTGCTAATCAAAATGGGTTTTGGGGTTAGTTGAAATGACTTGTGGGCTAGTATATGCTAGCTACAGCTTGCCCGAATGGCAGGCTGTGAAACTGACTTTCTTTGCACCCTGAGTCAGGCAAAAGGTTTTGAAGAGGTGTACTTCTGTCCAAGGACAACCACTGCTACTTAACTTTATTATTAATTTCTACTTAGGCAAGTAATTGGGGTCAGTCTAGAAAAACCTGACAGAACAAGGGAGAGACCCATCAAACTCAACACATTATTTTTTTAACACTGTTCAAGTCATGAGAAGATCATTGAGGAGCTTAAGCAACAACATTTTTGAGCCAGGCACTTCAAACAGAAATGGACTTTTTGCATTCTTGGGCATTGTTTTGCCCAAATTTTAAGGCAAATGGTGTCTATAAAAGTAAAGACACTTAGTCATGTAGCAATACAAATTTGGTACTGTCCAGGCATTTTAAAATGGGAAAGAACCCACTTCCAGATGATGTGCATCGCTCAAAAGTGTCTTCTGCTTAAGCTTGCTACCCTCAGTTTCAGACCTCATAACATGCCCCAAACGCTAAAACATTGACTAGTTTTCTTTTGATCACTCTTTTTTTTTTTAAATTCAATTTATGCTGCACTTACTGTTAGAAGTAAATATGGCAGCTATTATTATTCATCAACGCTTATCAACTTACCACTCCCTGGATTTCTGTAAAAACTGTTGAACCCTGCGAAAACAACGAAGTACTAGTGGTAAACTGAAATTATGCCCACTTAGACAAAAAATAAATTGATGTTAATGATGACTTCAAATTTATTTGTGGTATGCACTATAAATGAGAGACTCTGTTAACTACACAAATCATAGCATTTCATAGTTACATACATGTTTGTCAATTATACAGTCAATTTCCTCAATGACATCAAAATAGACCTGAAAGGAATAGAACTTCTGTAAGATGCTACTTAATTTGCCACAGTTGTGCATTTCCAGTTAACATAAAAAAAAACTGTAAAAACCACAGTACATTATTAAAATAAGTATCACAGGGTCATGGTTTCCAATTTTGCTCGAGGCCTGAATTTTTTTCAGGCTTTCAAATTTCAACTGTGTAATTAAAACAGTATAATAATATAATGAAAAGGATCTTTCCTCTGTTTCAAACTTTTCTTCTCTTACTGTTATTATAACTGTACTTTCTGTAAACAGAACCATCACTATAAATAAACAGGATTCTACCAAAGGTTCTATGGGTCGTTCCTCAGTTTACTACACATTATACAATTCATGTGGTTCTATAGGTAGCTTTTGGTGTGTTGAAACAAAAGCGAAAAATAATATCCTCACATGACTGTGATCATTCAACTACTTGTTGCATAATTATAGAATAAGTATGGTTGAGTTTACAGTGTATGATACCATAAATATATCACAGGCCAAGGCCACTTGTAGGAATTTACCGTGGTAACATTACAGATCGACTACTACAACCAGGGCCACCTGGACAAAGTTGACCAATTGGATGACAGGAAAATAACAATATATTCCGAGAAAGTTTGTTGACAACCATAAACGTCATGAAACAAAATCAACAACCAATTACAACCTTCAGACGTGACCTTTTGAACTTGCTGAAAAAACCTATGTTTCCTGAGAGGTCCATTAGAGTGTTGAGGGAGGCAAAAAATGTATTCGTTAGTCATTTCTTTGACTTGAAATCGGTTGTTATTGCAAAACAGGCAATGGTAGTGAAAAAATTGCTGGTAGATGAGAAAATAACAGCTTGTGTCAAACAAAAAAAAATTAAGTCTCCGGGGTGTGATAAAGTTTTGAATAGAAAAACATTGTCTGGTGAGACATTTTGCTTTCTTGAAAAATATTTGCTATCAATATTTAACTTTTGTACTTCAAGTAACTTATTGTTTTCTTATGAGCTGCTGATTGGCCCCCAACTAACTTTCTCGAAATGTACGGTTATTTTCAAGTAATCCAATTGGCCAACTTTGTCTAGGTGGCCCCGGTAACAGTAGTCACACTGTAAATACAGCATAACAGCAAATGAAGGTACCTCATTATGCGTGTATTTTACACCTGTTCTTCTCCATGGTACATTGGAAAGTTGACCAGTAGGTAGATGAGAGCTGACACTAGGATAAAAATTTAGCAACTCTGTCAGTATGTAATGTTAGAGACAATACATGTATCTACTGGGAATAGCTGTTAAATATAAAAATCTGGGCCATGTGCAGTCAGTCCCTCTTACACTATTTTTGGCACTGAAAATCATTGCATAGTTGAGTTTTTCACCCTCTGCCTCCAAACATTGTCTACCCACATTTATTTAGTGATGTCTTCTCCACATAAATGCAATCCAACATGACAGAACAAAGGTGATGGCCTAACCATTTTAAGCACAAAAAATGGACGAGCTTTTTGTAATAAAGAAAGAAATGGACCTCTAGACAGAGCACATGATTACAGTTTTTGTTTTGTCTGCTGGGAACTTGCAGTGTCATATGAGCATGAAATGTAACCTGTTTTGTCAAAGAAAATAAAGCACATTTTTTTTGTAAAATAAATTGATAAAATGACATTTCCAAGCAATGACTAGAGCATAATAGACTCTCCTTGCTTGTGAACTGAATCATACTAACAGTACTTTGTATGGACATGACAAGACTGCATAGTTTCTATGAAAACTGTAACACAGTAATAATTGAGAGTCAAATGAATTAAACACTGCTTACTGTGATCCACCAGTTACTGTGTTAACAACTTGTCTTACAAGGCTTGGAGGATTTATAAGTTCACGCAGAATGTTAGGTTCTGTTGCCAGAGGAAACCCATTATCTAACATCTCCTCAAGTAACTACAAAAACAAACCAATGATCAAAAATGTACCTTTAAGGTACAAAGTGTTAACTAAAAACAATGGGGACCTTAAGCAATGACGACAACAACAGCAGTGAAAACATCAATAAAAAAACGAATTTGCGTTCTTTCAAACTTAATCGCTTCTATTTGGACCCGCTCAATATGTCAAATGCAGGCCACATTTCCTGGAGTTGAATTCTTAAGGATTCTATTCAAGTTCAAAAAGAGGAAGGGAAATTCATCATCATATGTCAATGTCCTCCATAAAAAGTCAAATTAGGAGGTTTGACGTCGTAGTCGTGCAGTGGACGTCGAAGAAATGTAGTAAAAAGCATGATGTGCGTGAAGAGCTGTTGTTTTGATCATTAAATCTAGTATTGTTTTTTTGAAGTTGTCATCGTCGTCGTCATAGTTGCTTCAGCTCCCTAATGACTTTGCAATATTTTATCTTTTAGTATGCTAAAGCTGTCACCTTCAAAGTGATTTTCTAATAAATTAAGTATTGGCATTGTGTTCTCCTTCATCAGACAGAAAAGGATAAATACATGCAACAATCATTGAAGTGACCTACTTGTATCAACTACAGTGCGACATGTACAACATATTAACAAAAATTTATACTCTTATTATGGTAAATTGACTAAGTGTGACCATCGGCAATTATTTTTTATTTTTATTATTATTATTATTTCTTTCATGAGTAGGAATACTAATTTAACCAAATACATATTTGACCTATAGCATCAACACTCCTAATAAATATTTGACATGATTCTTTGCCCTTTTTTCTTACCTCAAATACAATGACAACATTATCTTTGATAGATGTCTCAGTGCAACTACTAAAGTATTCTGTAAAAGTGTCCACAACTCTGTGCAGAAACTCAATAACAAAGAGTGGGGGCACTGAAAACACAAACAAACAAAGGATGTTAGGAAGGGATTCAAACCAAACACTAGCCTCCCCGCAGATGTCCTGTGGGGTTTGTTTTTGTTTGTCATGCATTCATTTCTCCCCACGGACGTCTGCTAAACACAACCGACATTTACGTTCTTCTTTGTTTGAATAAGCCAATAAGCGGTCAGTTATTGTGTCATGATCAGCCAATAATGAGCTGTGATACAACTGAAACGGCCCTAAGAATTATTTCTCGCTTTTTTAGAGGAATATTTATTCCATTCCCATGCAAGGATGAGACTCTGAAGAAAGTTGTAAGAAGCATATTTTTTTGTTTTCTTTGCAGCTGTGATTTAGGAAAGGAGCAAGTTCGCGTGTTTAGAAAAAGCACAACTTCGACATCACAAGGCTCATCAAACGTGCTCTGGACGTGGTTGTGTCCTTGTATTCTTCAAGTGAATTACTTATTTGCACTGCTATCTTCTACCTGAGACGACTCAAACGTTTTGAAAAAATCACAGAAATGATGCAATAAAGCGGTAGTCAGCTGTATAGTTTTTCCAAAGTTGTTAAGTGTAAAATAATCCGCTTTTCTTTGAAAGACTTCAGACAACAGTCTCCAACACGAGCGTGGAGCGGTATTCAGCACGGTCGAAAACAATTACTATTAACTCTGTATATATTCAAAATATTAAGAAAAGAGAACTTGTAGACGTTTATAGGGAAGATTTTCAAAGCATTCTTCGAAAACAAAGGCCGTTTCCTTTTTTGCGAAATGTAATTCCACCAAGGTCATGGGTCAGAGAAAGAAAGAACGCTTACAATCAATAAATCATTGGAACTTTCATTTTTCACCGTATTTATTTAAATATTTTATTTAAATATTTAATCATGCTGCAGCTCGGAAAACTCGCAGACCAAGGACCACATGCTAACTGTACAAGTCACTCGCTAACATTTTCTCCACCGATCGATCTTCAACCAAGCTTCTGGGCTTCCGTAAACAACAGAGAAAGCCCCTCTCTCGACAACCTTCATATTCTCTTCGCTAATATCACTGAGCGTTACAGCAGGAATACCAATATTTGCCAGCTTTGTAGCTTGATCTTTCATAAGATTTACCAGGGGCGAAACAACAACAACAACAATATGTCCAGTAGTTCCAAGCACTGTGTCGCAACTATTAAGCGGCAAAGCTTGATATGTAAGGGATTTGCCAAATCCCGTCGGCAAATTTATGAACTCATCGATCTTCTCTATAAAATTTGCAGGATAGCTTCTCGCTGATACTTGTTTAACTCTGTATTTACTACAAACTTCTTGCACACCCGATCAAAAGCCTCACTGGTCGTGCGAATCTGAACAAGCGGCTCGGGTTACATTTCACAAAAATCCGTAAACGGCCTGTGATTGGTGAACGTAAAAGTCGGTTCAGTTTAGCAGACGTCCGTGGGGAGAAATAAATGCGTGACGAACGAAAACAATCCCCACAGGACGTCTGCGGGGAGGCTAACCAAACACTGGGTATGAAATAATTACGTGTGTAAGATACATGTATGAACTAAACCACAGAGCTCACAGGAACCTAAAAAAATAATGTCGAGACCTTAATTTGGCTACAATTCCCTCCATTGTATTTAGAGGATTTTTTTTTACAATAAATGTCAATTTTTTAAACATTGATAATATATGCTCCTTTAAGCTATGTGCCAATTTCTTTAATGGTTTGAAAAGAGTACCAATGAAGTCTAGAGAACCATGCAATTATTACAGCATAATAAAAGTAAACAGTAAACTCTGAGTGGTCAGATGACAAAAACCAAGTCATTCCCCTCACTGTCTGGTACCAAAATTAATTTAAACACTTTTCTCTTTTTTCTCTTTAGATCATGTTATAAAACAAAACAAAATTTATAGCAAAGGGCTCAGCCTGTACACACAGACGAACCTCCATGTGTGACTACATCGATATCTCTTAAGTGACCACCTCCAAAAAGCGACACCTATCCAAAACATTAAAATTTTCCCGGTCAAAGCCTTGTAATAAGAACCCCTTGTAAATGACCTCTTCTTATAAGCATCTCTGACCACTTCTGACAGTTCTACAGTTTTTCATTGTTTCTAACCTCCTGTGAGCAACCACTTGACACACAAGGTAGTCTCTTTGTTTGCTGTATGTACTACTAATGACATGGTTTGCTACTTATACTTTACGAAGAACTTTCATTGAAAACATTGTTAATTACATGTAATGTAACTTAGAAAATTACATGCAGTTATTTATCCTAAATTCTCTACTAAAAAGTAGATGTGTCTGGAACTCTTCTCAGACAAGACCCCCTTTGGTTAGATTCTTGTAAGATACCACCTAGCCTGCAAAGCAGGCGTATTTTGCAGTGCAATCCAAGATTTTTTTTCAGGAATAATGTTATCCCGCCATCTTGGAGGTTAATACTACCAGCGAGTTGGGACAAGTCAAACACTGATTTTATGGGAGAGGTTCCCTCCTCCCTTACCCACCACTCCTCCCTTAGTTTTTTCCTTGACTTTTCAAGATGGCGGCTACGATCAATGTATGTCTGAGTTTCTGTTAAAAAATGCCTGCTCTGCAAGCTAGATACCACCTCGTGTAAGCAAGGAGTTAATCTTCACATTTTGTGTAGTCCCCAAGAGGAGGTTCAACTGTTATTGATGCATTTAGGATAGGAGGAAGCACAAAATTTCCTCGGGCTACTATGAGCAAAGGCTGAAGAACTGTGAGATGTGGTTTTGGAGGAAAGTCTTAAATATTTCTTGGTCTTGTTCTTACAGTATTGATCATAACCTTCGGAATGGTTTTCTTAGTTATTGAGGGGAGATTAATAGGAAAGAGGCCACCTGGAAGGTCTCGAGTGGGAATGCTGGATAGAGTGAAGGATGGCAGCCCTTACACAGCCATGAAGAGGTGCAGCTTAGAATGGGATCTATAAGGAAGGACCTGTGTTTGGGCAGAACACATACACACACTATGAGCATAACCCTTGGCTACTTTCATAGGGAAAGAGAAGGAAACAGAACTAAAAGAACTTCCTAGCTGTTCAATTCGTGACCTACTAATTGCACACAACCTTCAGCATTAAATCTTAAAAACAGCTCTGTTAAAACTATTTTTAAACTTATACCTTCTGTTTGTACAACTGCTAGGAAAAACAGCTCATTCCTGTAGATACTTATAAGGTAATGATGAGGAGCAGCAATTACTGGTGGCACATCTTCTGGTGAATTTGCCTGGTGAAAAACATACAGTCAGCTGTTATAAAAAAAATGCAGTACAGAAAGGATTAAATTTACATACAGCTGATAAGACCCTAGCCTCAGTTGATCAAGTGTTGGATAATGCTATCCACTGGATAAATCTCTATCCAACAGATAACACAATATTGGTCTCCCTAATACCGGTACTTATCCACTGAATAGTGATTTATCCGGTGGATAAAACTGTTCATCATTTGAACAACCGTGCCTTTTAGAGTAAAATTCTGACAAGCAAATGTGGTCTTGAAAGAATGCCACAATGGCAACATGTGACATAACTGCTCAAATGGTACGGGACCTACTTATATTGGAAGCCTTTTTAAATACAGGCGTACACCGTATAGGCTAAAAGGCGAGGGCTTGAATTTGGAATTACCTAACTTTAATCTTAAATTTAAGAAGAATTCTTTCACTTATTCATTAACTAAGTTATGGAACAGGTTGCCTTCTCAAGTGCGTCTTTCAAGTGATGCTAATGACTTCAGAAGTAGATTGCTCGACTGCAGCTTTTTAGAACGTGTCTTATAGTGCACGATTGTAGCTTTCAACTGTTTTTAGAACGAGTATTATAGTTTTCCTAGTTACGTTTCTAGTGTGTGGCTTATTAGTCGGTTTTAGCTTTTTAGCTTTTTATATTTCATGTTTTTAATCCCAAGTTTTTTATATGTATCTGTTTATTGAGTTGTTTTTAAAATTGAATAATATTATATAGTTGTAATTATTATAGATTTTATTTATACACGTTCGTATTTTGATCGAGTTTTTTAGCTCTTTGACGCAATGTGTTAAAATAAATGATTGATTGATTGATTGATTGATTGATAATGGTAGCTGGTTGAAACTGCAACAGCAACAAAGAAAATCGTGAATACAATTATAGTAAACACCGACCATGGCCACCTCCTTGATAAGGCAAACAACCAGAAATTCAGAATAGGGACATTCCCACTCTGAGGGCCTCATTGATGCTACTGAAGTTTTTTCTTTTTTTAATCATTGAAGAAGAAAGTAAGAAAAGTTAACAAAATTAAAACATTGGACTGAAAAAACCATCAGGATCAGCGATTTTGTTACCTCTGCATCCTGCATCCC
>JBBMOI010000003.1:40077500-40247500 GCA_038088405.1 Porites divaricata
AAAAAACATCTTATTTTTTTGAAAGATTTAAAGGGATATATTATTGTTTCAAAGAAGATAACTGTTTGTTTGATAAATACGGATGTTTGGTTGATGATTATGGAGATGTGAATAATCAAAATTTAAATAAATTTGAAAAGAGAATAGTAGAGATTGTAAAAGAACTGTATTATATGGAAATTAAATTAAATTATTGGGGAAGATATAAATTATTGGAATAGATCTATATTATTACACTTTAGTATTTATATCATTATTTGATATAAAACTATCTCTTAGTCAGAAAAAATAAAATAGAAAATTAAAGAATTAAATAATTATAAATAAAGATGGCTACTGATCTAAGTAACCTTTCTATTGCTGAATTAAAAAAGATAAAAAAAGATAATAAACAAAAACTCAAGGAGGAATATAAACAAAAGTTGATTGATGATATAAATAAACTACAAAAAGCAAGAGATAAAATTAAATCCAAATCCAAATCAAAACCCAAACCCAAATCATTTGAAGAGTATTTCCAGGATTGTATCAAGAATAAAACAACTCCCCCAGATACACCATCTTATCTGCGACGAGCACTTGAGAGAGCTCTCAAGGAATATGAGCAAGGAATAGAAAAAGAGAAATCGTCTCTGGAAGGTTTTGCTAATAAGTATATAGTAAAAGGTAAAACTGATATTACACCATTCGAGTTTTTTAAATCCAAAGCTGCTTATTTAAAAGATTTTCTCAAAAATCATCGAAATATTAAAGTCAGATTTGTATTAGTTTGCGTGATGGAACAAATGGGAAAGTTAAGTGATGGAAAGTCAAGTCTTACTATTCAAGATAAAGCATATTTTCATTCTGAAACACATATTAATCTTAATTCATCAGATGTAAAAGAAATACTCTTCAAGGTTTTTCATTCTATTCTTGAAAATATCGCTATTTATCAACAAAATGGTAGTGGATGGTATTTTAAAGAAATAGTTCATCTCGAGATACACACTGCTGATTTCAATCCAATGAGAGGATCTAGTTATATTCAACTTCCAGATTGGATAATGCGAAAGAAAGCTTTATTAAATATCAAAAATAAAGATGAGAAATGCTTTCTATGGTGTGTACTGAGATACCTTCATCCAAAGGGCAAAAATGCGGAACTATTAACAGATTTGAGACAATATGAAAATAACCTAAATACAAAAGGAATAAAATTTCCAGTCAGAGTAAAAGATATTTCAAAATTCGAGAGACTTAATCCAGATCTCCCAGGGATAAACGTGTTTTCAGTAAATGAGAGAAACAAGTTTTTCCCACTTCGAATGGCACAGAGAGATCCTCAAAAAACAATAGACTTGTTTTTGTATGAGGAAGAAGGGAAATATCATTATTTACTTATCAAAAATTTTTCAAGATTATTCCGATCTCAAATAACATCGAGAACAAATGGAAAGATCTTTATTTGCAAAAGATGCTTTACCCATTTTTCAAAGGAAGAATTATTTCAGCGTCATATTGAATATTGTTTATCCAATGAATCAGTTGTTGTAAAAATGCCAACAAGAAATTCAAAATTAGGATTTATTAATTACTTCAAACAGCTTCCAATACCTTTTGTAGTTTATGCTGATTTTGAATGTTTTACCCAGACAATAGAAAATTGCAAACCCAATCCAGCAGGTTCATATACACTTGGTTACCAGAAACATGAACCGTCAGGATTTTGTTTTTACATAAAAGGAATAGTTCCTAACATTTTTAAACCAATCACTTTTACAAAACAGAAAGAAAGTGATAATGTTGCTGAAATATTTGTTTCAAAACTTGCAAAAATAACTCAAAATCTTTATGATAATTTTTATCGACATCCACAACCTCTAAGATTAACAGAAGAAGAACAAAAATCTTTCAAAGAAGCTAAGATCTGTCATATTTGTTCAGGTGTTTTAGATGATGATAGAGTTCGCGATCATTGCCATTTCACTGGTAAATATCGTGGAGCTGCACATAACAGTTGTAATCTACAGTGTCGAAAACCATTGATATTACCTGTAGTATTTCACAATCTTCAAGGATATGATGCACATTTGTTTATAAAACAACTTTCTGGTATCCAAGGTGAGTTAAACTGTATTCCATCAACTGAGGAAAAGTATATCTCATTTTCCAAAAAGATAAAAGTTGATGAGTACAAATCCAAGCGAACTGGAGAAATGGTTTCTTTGAATTTTGAAATAAGATTTATTGATTCATTCAAGTTTCTCCAAACTAGTCTTGCGAATCTTGTTGGAAACTTACAACCAGATGATTTTTATAATACAAAAGAAATAATGAAAGTCCATGTTGACCTTCTTACTCGAAAAGGTGTTTATCCCTATGATTATGTTTCCTCAATAGAAAAACTATCTGAAACACAACTTCCTCCCAAAGAGCAATTCTATTCAAAACTGAACGATGAAGACATTTCAGATGAAGATTACCAACATGCTCAAAATGTATGGAATACATTCAAATACCAAACAATCAGAGATTATCACGATCTTTATCTCAAATCAGATGTTTTACTGTTGGCAGATGTATTTGAAAACTTTCGTAAAACATGCTTGAAACACTACAATTTGGATCCAGCGCATTATTATACTTCACCTGGTCTGGCTTGGGATGCTTGTCTCAAGGAAACGGGTCAAAAACTTGAATTGCTGCATGATTACGACATGCTGATGATGTTTGAGAGAGGTATCAGAGGTGGAATAACACATATCTCCAAAAGATACTCAGAAGCCAATAACAAATATATGAAAGATTACAATCCTGATAAACCTTCTAAATACATTCAATATCTCGATGCAAACAATCTCTATGGTTGGGCAATGTCTCAATCACTTCCCACTCATGGATTTAAATGGATGGCCAATATCACAAAAGAAAAGGTGATGGATATTCTTGAGAAAGCAAATAGCAGCATGAATAACTCAGTCAAGAGAGGTTATATATTTGAAGTAGATTTAGAATATCCACAGGAATTATGGAAATCACATGATGATTATCCTTTGGCTCCAGAGAAGATGAAAGTAGGTGGTGTGGAAAAACTTATTTCACATTTCAAATCACATAAAAAATATGTTTTGCATTATCGAAATCTGAGACAATGTCTTGAATTAGGTTTGAGAATTACAGCTGTTCATCGAGGAATATCTTTTGAACAGTCACCTTGGATGGAGCCTTACATAAGAAAAAACACTGAACTTCGAAAAACAGCGACTAACAGCTTTGAGAAAGACTTTTTCAAGTTGATGAATAATTCTGTGTTTGGAAAGACGATTGAAAACATTCGGAAAAGACAGAATATAATCCTTGTTGATAATCGAGCAAAAGCTGTAAAATTAACATGCCGACCAAACTTTGATAGAGCGACTATTTTTGATCGAAATCTAATTGCAATTCATATGAAAAAGACCGAGGTATATTTTAATAAACCAGTATATGTTGGTCAAGCCATATTGGATTTGTCAAAACTGCTGATGTTCGACTTTCATTACAATTACATTCAAAGGAAATATTCATATAAACGCGCCAAGGTATTATTTACTGATACGGATTCCCTCATGTATGAGATCCAAACAGATGATTTTTACGCGGATATCTCAGAAGATATCAGAACCAAGTTTGATACTTCAGATTACCCTCCAGATCACAAATCTGGGATACTGACAGGAGCCAATAAAAAGGTAATGGGCATGTTCAAAGATGAAGTAGCTGGACGGCAGATTACACATTTTGTGGGACTTCGTCCTAAACTGTACAGCTTCAAAGTTGAAGATTCTAATACAAGTAAAAAATGCAAAGGAATAAAGAAAAACGTTGTAAAAAAGGGAATCGATTTTGAGGATTACGTTCAGTGTTTATTTTCAGGTGAAAAACAAATGCGATCGATGAATATCATACGAAGCGAAAATCATGAAATATATTCAAAAGAAGTTAATAAGTTAGCTTTAAGTGGGGATGATGATAAGCGTATTTGAGTGAGGACAAAGTGAATACGCGAGCATTAAGATAATAAAATTAAAATAAAAAGATGGAATATACAGATGAAGAAATTCAAAAATACCTCGAAATTATTCGTAGTTATACCAAACCTCCAGAAAAGGAAACCGGTCAAAAGACAAGGTGTTGGAACTGCCAAGAAACTGATTTTGTTATAGTTTCAGGTTACAAATTATGCGAGAATTGCGGGTGTCAAAATGAACATGTTCTTGGATATTTTGATAAAAAAGATCAAGATCGATTACTTTTTCGAAAGAAGAGTATTTATCAGAGAAAATATCATTATGAGAAAAAAGTTGATCAAGTAAGTAAAATGATAAAGCTTACTGAAGATGAAAAGTATGATTTGTATAATAAACTAATGGCAATAGATAACAAAATCATGGAAAAATTAAACAAACAATTTTGTCGAAAGAGAATGATTAGTATTGTATATTTAATAAAAAAAATACTGGAAGAAATGGGAAATGTCAAGCATAAATTAGTTGATCTGAATATATATTGGCGATCAAACTCTGGTGAATTATGAAAAGTGGTGGCAAAGTTATAAATCACTCAAATAACTCCTCTGTGAAAACACCAGTAAATGATTCCAGTCAAATAACCAAGTACTTCAGATTTAAACGGAGAATTGAAAGTATAAAAACAACCTCGGCCAAGATGGTAATGTTTCCAAAATTCTCGAAAAGCAAGATTGAATATAAGATGATTGGATAGTATTGACGAGTTTGATCTGCAATTATGTCTAAAGTCTGTTAGTTTATAAATAATTTGGTTTAAGTCTAATCTTTGTGTGAAATACTTTATGTATAAATACTGGTAAACAAGACAAGATTTAATAAAGTTATCATCGTAAAATTTTGTTTTATGAGATGGAAAGTAAAAATTCACATATGCTACAATTGAGTTTAACATTTTCTATCTTAAGATTAGATAGAAGATGAAAAATATTATTACAAATTATTTAAAATAAATTCTTTTTTATATATATAAAAACTTTTTACAAATTATATTTTGTATAAACCTTTTTCTATATTTAAATCATTTGGATTAGAATATTTAAATGTGTATTTATTACTATTGATTCTAACATCTTCTATCTAAGTTATAGATAAAAGATGAAAAAGATTATTATAAATTATTTAAAATAAATTCTTTTTTATATATATAAAAACTTTTTATAAATTATATTTTGTATATACCTTTTTCTATATAATTTTTTATTTTATCTTTGATTATTTTTACTATATTTAAATCATTTGGATTAGAATATTTAAAAGAGTATTTATTACCGTTTAATTTTGATGTTGCTGTTTTTCTCTTTTCTTCTGCGATCAGTTTAATCGAACCACTATTGATTTGAAGTGATTTGGATGCCTGATATATCGAGTTAAAAAATTTATTATCACCAGTTGTCAGATTAGTTGCTATTATTTTTCTGGATTGACCTTCTGGATTAGAGGATTCATTAATAATTCTTTTTAAGTTATCTGGTCTGTTATTTTGTTTATCTCCGTCAATGTGAATTATTTTAAAGTATTTATCTGTTTCCTCACCATTGAAGGCTTCCCAGATAAATACATGCGCTAGCAAGCTAATCGGGTTTTCTCCTCGAGGTCTGATTGAGAATCTAATGTAACCATTTTTAGATGGTGTACCAAGTTCTTTTCCTGTTCTGGAGTTATAAACACCACCATTATCAGTTGTGTAAAAATTAGAATAAGATGGATGTGAATATCTGGTCATTGAAAAAGGTTTTTACAATTTATATTTATTCAAATTTATTTTTAAGTAAAAAATAAAATTTTTTATTTATATTATGTAATAATCTTTTTCAAATATTTTTTATTGTATTTCTTTGAAAATCTATCTGCAATAGGAGACTGATCAATTATCATTTCATCTATCAATTTCATTCGATCAATAAACTCTTGCTTGTTAAACTCATCCCCTCGGAGAGCTGATCGCAGTTCAACCAATACTTTCTCATATGTTGTAAATGCTATTTGTGACATTTCAATCTTTTTCTTGTTATTCTTCATTTTTGAAATACTACTCACAATCACTCCAAGACCATTGATAACGCCCAGGATTATTGGATTGAGTGTTATTCCTCCAGCAATAGTTCCTATCACAACTAATCCTCCTCCAGACAGAGTAAGTGATTCATCAAGAATTTTGTATCGCTTGTAAGATTTTTTAAAACACCAGTATTTCTTGTGATAATGTTTATAGAAATCTTTGAGAGTTTTGATCTCTGATTCTGATAGTTTGTTATCAATGTGATTAAATTCAAACAAGTCCTTCATTTATTTATTTAGAGTATATAAGTACCATTTAGTTTCTCTTGTATCATTATCCTTTTAAATGGCTCAGAGTCAAAGTCATAAAAATTAGGAGAAAACATAATTTTGTTCAAAACTCCATCTTCAGTTATAAAGTCAAAATCTTGATCATTTGTGTAAACAGCAGAATCTAGAGTTAATGTTGAACTGTAGTTACTCAAGTTAGCTTTTGTAACAATTGAATCAACACTCTGCGTCAACCATAAAATAATTTTTTTTCCATCAAAACCATGTGGTAAAGGAAAAGAAACTCTTCTACTATTGGAAAGTAAAGTTAAATAACCAGCAGCTTTAGTAAAAGTTAAACTTAATAAATTATGATTATCTTGTGAATTTTTCTTAACTAAAGCAAAATCTCTATTTGTCCAAAGATAAAAAACAATACACAAGGTATAATTTCTAAAATTACCAGAGGGATTTAAACTAATAGTGTAATTATTAATATTTAATCCTTCTTTATTGATATTACTTATGTCTTTATTTGGTAAAGTAATATTTGGATGTAAAGAGTTTATAACAATACCAGATGATGTCTTAATTAATCCATAAATATTTGCATCAGCAAAATCATAAAATTCTTTAAAATATTGCCTATAAACATGATTTGTGGTAAAAGGAATTAACTCTTTTACCATTCCTACTGTTGCAGCACTACTATTCAGATTTCTATTGAGAGTAATGTTCAATATACTTTTATTATTTGCGTTAATGTCAACATTGTACTTTACTTGTGTTCTATAAATTTCAAATGATTTATGATAATCATAAACTTTATCTGGGTCGATATTGCTAACTTTGCTCATAATACCATAAGCAATCATGTAAACTCCAGAAAACTGTAATGGATACACAGACAAATCATTTCCATTATTTGGTATATTAACCAAAATGTGAATAAAAAACCTATTACCAGTTGTCAACTTTTTAAAATTAATTATGACTCTATGGTAATACATAAATTGTGTTTGGCTTTTTGAATCGGTGAAACTATGTTGAAGTTTTTTTACACTAACATTTCCAAGCTGCAATCCTTGTGATGTGTTGTCATCAACACTTATCTGGGTTTTATGCCATAGTAAATAATCAGTGTTAAGTATTTCTAAACAAAGGGTATAGTCAGCACCTCCAACTAATCTGTAAAAATTAAGTCCCATCTTATACTTATAACCACCTTGAAAATTCTTTAATATATTTATATAAAGAACTCTTGTATTATGTTCGTGAAAGTTTCCTTTTAAAGTTGGTAAGTATGTTATCTTTTTTGGAATAAAACTAGTTCTATTATCTATTTCATCTGTCCATTGAGTTGGACTTGACATCAGAAAAGCAAACTCATCTTTGTAATCACTTGGTTGAACTTGAGTTTGGTGTAAATGGCCGTCAACATACTTTTTGGTAGCTGCATCCGAATCTGAAGTTGGATCTTCAAGATTAATTATTTTATGTCCACCGATATTAAGATCTGAAGTCATTACCCTACTCCCATCTTTTTTAAAGAAAGAACTGAAATCTTGGTTAGATATGCTATCATCCACATACTTTTTGGTAGTAGCATCTGAGTTGTTTATTGGTGTAATAAGATTAATTATTTTTTTATTATTCATATTCATATGATTAGTCATCATATTTGATCCATCAACGTGGAGATAAGCTAAATCACCATAAGCCAATGGTATTGGTTGTTTGGAACCAGTTGGATTTGGAAGATTAAAAATTCTTTTGTTATTCATATCCAAATTTCCAGTCATTGATCTTGTTCCATCCAATTTTAAAAAGACGCTGCCATCAACTTTGGAGTCGTCTACATATTTCTTTGTAGCAGCATCATCATTGTTTGATGGTGTTTTGAGTTTTGTAATTGAGAATTGACTTTTCATATCAATGTTGGAATCTACTGTTATTAATGATGTTTTTCCACCACCAGAATGGGTATCAACATATTTCTTGGTTGCTGAATCGGTGTCTGATGTTGGTGTTCCAACATTTGACAATTTTTTTCCAACCATATCATAATTTCCATCTGCAGTGAGATTAAACCCAATACCTGGAGCTCCTTGTACTCCTTTTGCAAATTGATAATGATTAGAAGAATGTTCATTAAATATTCCCATCTTATTTATTGTTTATATAATCAGTAAAGTTTTTTGATATGGTTTTCTTTGGTTTATTGATATAAAGAAATGAGAAAGGTTTTTTAGTTGCCTCTTTATACACATTTTTATCAACTCCCAATTCAGATGATATTCTGTTTGCTTCTCTGGAAGATGGAAATTCATATAAACAGTAGTGTGAACAATTCAATCGAATATCTTTTGGAGTTTTGTAAAATGATTGACTCAAATAAATAACTGAGCAATTCTTATGTCGACCTTGAATAAAATAATCAACGATTTGTCTCTGATTTTTATCACAGACATAATCATCAAATATCACAAGTTTTTGATTGTCTTCATAACTCATTTCTTTTACTGGAGTTATTTCATCATTACTCGCAGATAGTATTTCATAGCCGAGTTTATGCGATAATTCTCTCATTTTTTGAATCAGCCTCTTATATTTATCCTGCTCCAAATTTCGAGCATAAAGATAAATCTCATCATAATAGAGTAATGGTTTCATTAACATGTGATAAAGCAAATTAGTTTTACCACTTCCACTATTTCCACAAATCAGCATTCGAAATGTATCCGATGGCATGTAAGGAAACAACTGCTTGAAATTTTTATCTCTGTTATCATTACTATCATAATTTGGTATCTCCATTTTATATATTTATTATATAAATGGATATTGAAGAAATAAAAAAATATTCTAAAAATAAGATTGAAGCCGATGATCTTATTAAACAGGTTCGTCAACAAATAAAAGAAACTATTTGGGAAAAACAGAATATGAGAGAAGGATTTAGTGAAACATTCCGGCCTCTGATTTCTCAGTTTGAAGATCCTGGTGAGGACTCCAAAAGAGAAAATATCTTCACTCAAAACCAGAAAATGTTGCAAAATCAGTTAGCTCTTACGAAAGGTCTCAAAGCCAATCAAAAAGCCATTACAGACGGATTTAGTCAGTTTGAACGTTTGGCTGATTTGGGAGAATTACCTGGAATAGGAGCTATTGAATATGGAGAAGATGATGAAAAAGACAGTGAAGATGATAAAGACGATCAAGCTCAAGCTCCTCTACCAAAAGAGGATAAAACTCCTTTAGTAGTAGATAAACCTCCTATAGCAAAATTTAATGTTGAAGAATTTAATAGGAATCTAAATAATAAAGGGTCACAAGATATACTAGAAAGTAATGGTTATCCATATCTTCCTTCTTATTATTTTGATAGAAATGTTTCTGAAATTTCTTCATTAATCAATAGTGTTAATTCAGATTTAGAAAATACTGCCAAAGATATTCATAATACCGCAATAATTGAATATAAAGACGGCTATCATTTAGCTAGACCAAAAAGTGAAAATCCTCGATCAAAAACAATAGAAAATATAAAAAATTTCAACACATTAAGCATATATTCAACAAATTTAAACTTTCTTTTAAAGTTCAAAGAAAAAAGTGGTTCTGGTATGTTTTACAATAACCCACAAGAACTACTTCATAGATTTGAGTTACTCAATGGATCACTTGTTGCAGGAAACAATGGTGTGCTGCCTGAATACATTCAAATAGCTCATCGACTTAGGGATCTCGGGATTATTACTAATAACCAACTTGATACACTCCTTAGAAAAGTTATCTAGATATATTATAAATGAATGAAAGTGCTATTCATATTTCATCTATTAAAAGAGAAAAAATAGGAGTAAACAAACCTCATGATTTCTTGGTTAAATTTAATCCTCCTTTGAAACTTGACCCACAATTCAGGCATTTTCTCGCCTTGGATAGGTTGTCAATGACTTATTCTTGGTACAACATCAGAAGTATTTATGGAAACAATAAAATCAAATACACCCATGATGGAACAACATGGCAAACTATCACCTTTTCAGATGGAATGTATTCTTACTCAGATTTGAATGATTACATTCATCAGTACATGGAACAAAAGTCACATCACACAACAGACTCCAAAGGAGTAAAGAATTACTCAATAAATCTGTCTTTCATTCTCTCTACCTATCGAGTACTGGTAACACTTGAGGGAAGTTATCAACTTGATCTGAGAGGAACAGATTTTGGAGACCTCATCGGATTTGAAAAAAAACTTGTGACTAAAACAGAGTATGGAACTCGACTTCCAAATATTACAAAATCGATTGACTCCCTTAACATAAACATAAGTGCTATAAAAGACTCTGTTGTAAATGGAGTTAATACAAACACAATTGCTGTTATTCCAACGGATAATTTGACAAGGTCTTTTCCATTCACTTTTGAACCATTTAGACCTCTTTACTGCCCTGTAAGTTCTAATTATATTTCTGAAATGAGAATAACTGTAACTGATTCTGTCAATCAACCTGTTGACTTGAATGGTATTGATTGGTTTATGACACTGTTGCTGCGTCATACTGAAGATAGTAATGTTGTATAATTCTATAATTAAAATGATGCGGCAATCAGAGTTTAAAAGAAAATATGATCCTGATACAGGAAAATATGTAAAACAACATATTTATGGAGAAGGAATAATGGATACAGTAAAATCCTTTTTTAAAAAACCAACTCCCAAAAAACCACCACCAAAACCAACAGTTCAAAAGAAAGTAACTTTTGATCCAAAAGAAAAAAAAGCGGGTGATAAAATCGTAAAATTACTTTCTCGTGAAAACCCCACTCCAACCACCAAAACAAAACGTAAAATGACTGAAAAGGAATATAACCAATATTTGGAAAACCTGAGAAAATTATATAATTATTAATATAAAATGAAATCTTTTAGAAACCCAAAATATCTTGAAAGATATGAAGATGTTATATTTGATCTAGAACAACCAATAAATACAGCAGACCCAGCAAATAACGCCGCCCAAGTTAGAGCACCAAACCTTAAATTTATCGCTGATAATACGGGTGAAGCCACTCCATTTGATTGGTATAACTCTCGTTTTTCGATGGATTTTAAAGTAACTCAGTTAGATGGGGGAAATATAGCAGCTAACGACTTCACTGGAATTGTAAATGGTTCCAACTCTTTTATAAAAAAATTAACTATCCTGGCAAATGGAAGAGAAGTTTATAGTTGTAATGAAGCAAATCATGTTGCAAATATTAAAAACTTACTTGAGAATAATTCATCTTACGCAAAAAGTACCGGAACCAAAGAATTTTACTATCCCGATACAAGTAGATCTGCAGAAAATCGTGCTGCTCAAGCAGAATATAAAGTTGGTTTTACACAAAGAAAAAAAGTATTGGGTGCTTCAGTTGAAGTAAATTGTGAAATACCTCTTAATAGATATTCTTTCTTTGAAGCACTTGAAGACAAATTACTCCCAAATACAAAAATTGAAATAAATTTTGAAATAGAAAGTGATGCAAATTTACTTTTTAAAACAGCAGCTGCAGAAAATGGAAGAGTTATTATAAAAAGACTTCAATTATATATTCCAAAGTTAACTTTTAACTCTGAAGGACAGAAGTTATATATGGAAAATTATCTTAAACCTCATAAATGGACTTATCTTAATGAAGTCATTCATACGTCAAATAATTTACAGCAACAAACAGGCCATTACAGAATAACAACCGCAATTTCAAAACCACGTCATGTATTTGTTTGGGCCATCAACACAGCAAGAATTAATGCACAAACAGCAAATCCATTTATATATGATACTTTTGGTAATTTACCAGCCAATGCCGACGTATCACGATGTTATCTTGAGGTTGGAAATGGTAATGAATATCCTGATTTTCACTATAAACCATCCACAGATCTTACAAGAGTTTTTAGAGGTTTGATGGAGTATGTTCACGCAAACAACGATTTTCAAGGTGGAACAATACTTGATATGGCAAGCTATAAAAAGGTTTATCCAATTATTTACTTTGATTTGACAAAACAAAAAATGGACATCAAAGATGGAGTAACAAAGTTGGCCTTTCATTTCGAACTATCAGCCAATCCAAACGCTAATTACAACTTTTATGCTCTTGTCCTTCACGAGCGAGAGGCAGAAATAGAACAGCAAAGTGGAAAACTATTGCTTCGTGCTTAGATTGTTATATAAGTATTATATAAAATGAATGAAGATTTAGTTTTTGATCTCGAACAACCTTTAATAATCCCTTCTAATAATAATTATCAAAACAGAGGTAATTTTAAATTTGTTGTTGACGGTAAATCACTTGATTGGTACAATGCTAGGCTATCATTGTATTTTAAATTAACAAAACTAACTGGCCGTAATGTAATCATCAATGACAAAAATGGAATTGTTAATGGTGCAAGTTCATTTGTAAAAAAAATTAGTTTTAGTATTAATGGACGAGAGGTTTATCAATGTAATTCTGCCAATCATGTTGTAAATATCAAAAATTTGCTTGAGTTTGATACTTCCTTTGCAGAGAGTGTTGCATCCAATGAATTTTACTATCTTGATACAACAAATTCCCCAAACAGAAATAAATACTTAACAAGGCAAGTCCAACACGGAAGAAATAATGATAACACTGGTTGGACACCAAGAATTTTTATTGAAAATGAAAATACTACTTACAATGCGGGGTTTGACAAAAGAAAGAAGCAATTATACAATTCAAGAAATGTTAATTGTGAAATTCCTCTTAATCGATATTCACTTTTTGAGGCTCTCAAGGATAAGATGTTGCCAGATTCCAGATTTGAATTAAACATGGAATTTGAAAGTGATAACAACCTTATTTGGAGAAGCGGTAATGATGTTTGTAGAGTAATAATTTCAAAACTTCAACTTTTCATTCCCCAAAGTACAATGATTACAAAAATGTCTCCAAAATCTTATCTTAATGAGTTTGTGACTAAATCCTCAGATTTAAGACAAAGAGAAGGAAATTTTATAATAACAAATGAGATATCAAAACCTCGTCATGTTTTTATTTTTATTGTAAACAGTGCAAATTTTAATTCACAAACATCAAACCCATTTCTTTACCAAACTTTTAATATCGCAAATAACAAAAAACTAACACGATGTTACCTTAAAGCAAATGAAAATGAGTACCCCAATATTCATTACAAACCATCCACAGAGCCTTCAAGAGTTTACAGAGATGCTATGTCGTATGGTAATGGAACACTTCTTAATAGAAATAATTTTGAGTCTCTTTTTCCATTTATTTATTTTAAACTACCAAATCTGGAAGATAAAGTAAAACTATCATTTCATTATGAATTGAGTGGGGAAACCAATGCTGATTATACTATTTTTGCAATTGTCATTCATGAAAAAAATTTAATATAACTTAATATATAAAATGACAACTTATATCGAATATGGGGTAAAACTTTCAGATGGCCAAAAGTCAAAACTGTTAAAAGCTATACAAAATAAATCACCACTAACACTTCGATTAAATCATTCTCATCTTCAAGGATCAGATGAGTTAATGTTAACTCAAAGTCAGATTAAGAAGATAAAAAAATCACTTGCAAATGGAACAGGATCAGACTTGAAAATAAGTAAAACACAGATTACACGATCAGTAAAACATGGTGGAAACTTATTCACAAGTCTGGCAAGACTTAGTGCTAAACTTCTTCCCCTTGCAGTAAAGGGAGTTTCAAAAGTTGCTCCTGCTATTGCTACTGGAGCTGCAACTGCGCTTGGAGACATTGGAATAAAAAAATTGTTTGGACGAGGTATTTCAATTCCAAAAAAGTTTTTCCCATTTTTACCTCCCTTTGCTAATGAGTTTACCAAAGCTCAAATAGATCAGATTAACAAAGTTTTCAAGACAGGAGGACGACTTGTTATCAAACCAACCCAGGCTCAAATACAAGGTGGATTCCTGGGAACACTTGCATCGATAGGAATTCCAATGGCAATTAGTCTGCTTCCAAAGTTGTTTGGGTCTGGTTTACAGGTTGATAGGGGATCATCTAGTAATACGAGAAGTGTTTATGTTCCACCCACACAAGGAGAGGGTTATTACCCTCCACCCTTTAATGGAAGTTGGGAAAATATAATAGGAATGGGGGGAAAAAAAAAGTCCAAAAACAAGGGTTTGTAATTAAACCTCTTTCCAACTTTGACTTGATGGAATGGGTGAAAAAACTTGGTATAAGACATCTCAGAGGAATTTACAGTCGAGACCAACTACCACAAAAGATAAAAAAAGAATGTGGAATAATTAATCTTGATGATATGCAAGGACCTGGCACGCACTGGGTTTGCTATAGAAACTTGGATTCAGTTGTTGAGTACTTTGATCCATTTGGTCTGATAATGCCAAGTCTGGCTTTGAAGTATTTTAATAATTCTGGAAAACAAATTATTTATTCGATAGATGAAATACAAAATCGCAACACTGTTCTCTGTGGTTATTGGTGTCTTTACTATTTGTTTGAGAGACAGAATGGAAAAAGTATTCTTGATGCAATACATAACCCTCATTTTGATAATGACAATAGCGATTTTATAAAAGAATACTTTGGAGGATAGATAAAGATTATTACAAAATATAAATTAAATAAAAGTTTTATATATTAAAAAAGATTCTATAAATAATTATTTGTAATAATATTTTTCATCTAAGATTAAATATAAAAGATAGATAAAGGTTATTACAAAATATAAAATAAATAAAAGTTTTTTATATTAAAAAAGATTTAATAATTAATTATTTGTAATAATATTTTTCAAGATTAAATATAATTTTATATTTAATCTGAATCCACTGGTGAATCCTTTAGCTTTTTAACCTTCTCAACTTTTTTTTCCAATTCTTTAACAGTATCAACTATGGAATCAAATTTTGTGTAAATATCAATAAGTCTAAAAAGTTTCTTCTTTTTATCAGATTTTATTTTCAACCAAGAATAATCTCCTCTTCTTATTTTTTCCCACATCTCACATTCACCAGCCATTAAAACTCTAGAAAGATCTACATTTTTATTCCGGAGAGTCTCTAACTCATCAATTATTTTTGTCCTTACTTCTTTCTCAAAATCTTTGATAGTTTCAACATCCATATTTTTTTCTATCTCGGAAAAGAATTTATCTTCCATTTATCTTTAGTTTATACTAAACTTCCCCTTACAACTTGTTTGAGATTATTTGATTTCTCAGATAACTCCACAATCAACTCAAATATTTTAAAGAATCGATTATCATTCTCCAATCTTGTTATATTAACATATTCATAACTCTCATTTAACTTATTATAAATCTTCTCAAGTTCACTTTTTACAAAATTAGCCCTTACTAACATTTTATCTAAACATTATACTAAATGAAAGAATCATATTGCATTAAAGATAAAAGAGTAACACCTTGCACTGAGCCAAGTGGTTACCAAACTGGTAAAAGAGGAAGAAAACAATTCTTTTGTCATTGTGCGGTTTGTGGAATTAAAAAAGCAAGATATGTTAAAATGGGAACAACCACCCAAACTGGAGCTGGGGGAAAGAAAAGAAAAACTAAGAAGAAATCAAAAAACTAATAAGCCCGTCTGAGAAGGCGGGCAAGCAAACTGGAGGAGATGTCTTTGACACTGTTGTTGGGACAGCTGCAGATGCTTTTGTTGAACATGCTCTTCCTTGGATGGCAAAAAAAACAGTCGAAATGGGTCGGTATGGAGCAAGTGAATTAATGAGAAATAAAAAACTACAAAAGAAAGCTGTAAATTATGGGATCAATAAATTGACTCCTTTTATTCAAGATAGTTTTGGATCGGCAATGGATCAACTATCAACCAAAGTTAGACCCAAAAAGAGATATAAAACAAACAACCCGGATTTGGATGGAGCTGGAATTGATCCAATGACTGTTGTAAAAAAAGCACCAGAAATTGCAATGTCAACTACTCAAGAATTGATTCCATCGTTGAAACCAGTTTATGATCGATATAAATCTGGTGATATCATGAAATCAGCTTTTGGATCGGATCATGGTATTACATCTGGTAAATTCTGGAGAAGACCCACAGCAACTGAAGAAGCCAAAATGGGAATAATAAAAAAAGGTTCTAATCCTGAATTATTTTTTAAATTTGAAAAACCTTCTAGAAGAATGAAAAAGTCAAGATTTTTTGAAAATAATCCAGAAGCTCTGGCAGATATGAATAACGTCATTTCATCTAATCCTGATACATGGCCTCAGATATTAAGAACCAAATATCAGATTATTATTGATGAACACTTCTGGGAAAATAATCCTCTGACAAGTTTTGGAAGTGGAGTTGATATTCATAAAGCCATTCTTAAAGTCGCACCACGTAAAGGATTTACACTTCCTGGTCATAAGTATACTGGTCCCGGTAATCCACTTGAATCTCAATTGAGATATGATCCTCAGACTGGAGAGATATTGGAAATCTATGAACAACCAACTGGACGAACAGAGGCTGTAAGTATGCAACATGATGTTGATTACTCTGTCTGTGGAAACAAACCATCCAGTGAACAAGTGAAATGTAAAAATGAAGCTGATAGAAAAATGGTAAAATCATTAGATGCAATTCCTTGGAAACAGAGACAATGGGGGCATACTTTGGCTAGAACAATGATTAACACAAAACAAAAACTTGGACTTGGGCTTCAAAAAAACGCTCGTCGGCGTTGAGTAGTGATTGGTCTCAACAATTAGCCGACGAACTTCACAAACCAATCACAAGAAACTTTCAAAAGAGATCAGTAATCACAAACGGGGTTGATGAAATCTGGGCTGCTGATTTGGTAGAAATGCAAAAGTTTGCTAAGTGGAACAAGGGGATTAAATATTTGCTGATGGTTATTGATGTGTTTAGTAAGTACGGGTGGATAAGAGGATTAAAAGACAAGAAAACTGAAACTGTCAGTAAAGCATTTGATGATATATTAAGTAGACGTAAACCAAAGATGTTGTGGACTGATAAAGGTTCTGAGTTTATCAGTAAACATTTCAAAGATTTTCTGAAGAAAAAAGGAATCCGGCTTTATCACACTGAAAATGAAGAGAAATCTAGTGTTGTTGAGAGATGGAATAAAACAATGAAAAACAAGATGTGGAAAATGTTTACTGTAAATAACAACACTGTTTATGTGGATAAGATAGATAAACTGGTTAATGATTACAATAATACGAGACATTCTAGTATTAAAATGACTCCTGTTGAAGCGAGTAAAAAGAAGAATGAAAAAAAAGTTTGGTCTAATTTGTATGGTGATTCTATTTACTTAAAACCTGAGAAACCAAAGTTTAAGATTGGAGATCATGTTAGAATTTCAAAGTATAAGAGAAAGGTATTTGATAAAGGTTACACACCAAACTGGACAGAGGAAATATTTGTGATTGATAAAATTATTCCAACAAAACCTGTTACGTATTCAATTGTTGATCTGATGTCGGAATCAATAAAAGGATCTTTTTACGAAAAAGAATTACAGAAAGCAAAACAGCAGACTTTTAGAATAGAAAAAATTATTAGGAGAGATAACAAGGAAAAGATGGCATTAGTAAAATGGAGTGGATATCCTGATAAATTTAACTCATGGGTGAGTTTTAAGGAGTTGGTTAATTTTTAATACAAAATTTGTATTAAAAATCTTAATCAGTTTCTTCCTCCTTATCAGAAATAATTAAATCTTCAATATCGCCAACCTCAACAGTCTCATCATCACTATCACTTTCACTATCACCTTCTTCCTCAGTTATTGTTAGTAAAGATTCTCGAGGTTTCAATGGTTTAACATAGCACTCATGAACTTTTATTTGAAGAGATGTAACAGTCTTGCTTATGAATATTCCTTCAACTATCAATGCCATTTTGACATTGCAATACTGATCAATATATTTAAAAGGATTCAAATCTTTTTTCCCCTTGGTCTTGAAAAGAGAAAGTATTTTCTTTGACTTCTCAGAGTAAATAAGTTTTGCATATAAAACTGGAGCAGCTGTCTCATCTTTTCGTGTTTTCTTTTTACCTTTTTTATCAGTATATTCAACCTGTTTGTAATAAAGGGGGGAAGACAGGGTTGATGCCATGTCAGATCCATATTCACTTTCTAGATGATTGCAGCATATTTCCCCGATATTATTCAAGGTATCAAAAAATGCTTTTTCCTCTGTATTTGGTTCACTATCTTTTCCCCAGAGACAAACTGGAATACTGTAGCCAACAAGTTTGTTATTTTCTTGGTTTTTCTTTTCACTTACTCCAAAAGAGAAAAGAAATGGAGTTTCAATTACGAGAGCACTTTCTTTCCATTTGGATATTTGACTTCAATTGGTATCCGTTTGTATTTGATTTTGCTATCCTTTACTTTGAATTCTTTGGCTTCATTAAAAATAATATTTTCTGGTGTGAGACGATCGTAACTTGACAACTGCATTTTTTATTATTAGAAAATATTATTTTTTAAATCAACATTCTTCATCAATACATTCTTTTTGAGCCTCATAATCTTCTTTTGCTTCGCACAATATTTCCAAGTAAAAATCTCTTATTCTTTCATCTTTTGCAAGAGCAAGTAATGAACCTGTTAAACATCTCTTAAATGTATCTAATTTGCAACACATTCTGTCATAAACTCCCCTAACAAAACTTTTACCAAAATCATCATAATGAGGAATCTCAGCCATTTCATTCATTAAAGCATCCAAAATTTTATAGTTATATTCTACCCGTTTTGCAATTTCCATCTTTCGTGGATCTCCTGATTTACTTATGAGATTTAATGCTTCTGTCATTTCAGATCTTCTGTTTTTCTCTTTCCATCCAGTCTCTATTATCATACCATTATCTTTAGCATAATCTTTTAAAAATTTATAAAATTCCTCCATTTTATTTTATTAATTATATAACATTTACAAAAAATCTAAAAATAGTTTAAATAGTATAATACTTATATAAAATGATAACATACGGTACTGAATTTGATAATTTTAAAGTTGAACCAGGAATGGAACTAGAATCATTTGATATGAATCAAGCAGAAGAAATATTTCTTAATCATCCTTTCAAAATTTTATTATATTATCTTAGAAAACACCTTCCATATGGTAGCTTTTTTAGTGAAGTAGATATCAATGATTTTTACTTCGAATTATTGGATGACTATAATAGATATGGAATTGCTTTTGAACGTGAAAATAATCTTTTTCCTGATAACTGCCTCTATGTAATCGAAAATGACAATTCTAAAAAACCAGATTTTGAATTACATTTTGATAGTAAATATGTCTTACTTTTTAATAATAACTATGATAAAAAAACTTTATTATTTAATAAAGTAAAAAAGATAGATTTGGATAAATATGATGAGGGCGAAAAACCTCTATCAAAATGGGAAAAAGAAAAAAGAAATTGTATCAAAGAACAAAATAATGTATATCTTAAAATTGCAATAATGGATCCAAGTTTCTATAATGATGATGAACTTTTTAGAGAATTAATTTATAGTGAATTATATGATTATAACGGTGATTTTTTAAGTTTGTCTTCATTGATGTTTACAAATAAAAAATATGAAGAATATTTTAAAAAAAAATATAAAGAACAAATAAATATGATAAGAAGAATTAATTTTCTTATTAATAAAGGAAATAGTGATTATCTTGGAATTATTGAAGATAGACCTCAAAAATTCAAACCCATAATACCCCAATATGATTTTAACCCAGACAAAATTATATTTGATGAAGGACTTTTTAAAAATAATTCTAACATATTACTCCCTACATCCCCTATAAACTGTATAATCGACCCACCCACCCTCCCCAAAACCTATAAAAAGATGAATTGCCTGTAAACTCCCCATCCACTCCACACTGTCTTGACTATCTCAGTGTCTCTCCTGAGTAGTTATAATAGGATGATTTACGCCTAACTTTTACCCCTGTTTATTTTCTGTCATTTCCGCGAGCCCGCAGGGCGAGCCATTAATTTCTGTCTTTTTCCGCAATTTCCAAAATCTACAAATTTAATCAGATTTTTTAATTTTTTTAGGTAGAAATTTTTGGAAAAATGGAAAAAAACTCTGATTAATTTCTGTCATTTTTGGACTAAGTGGGTAGGGGACAGAGTTAATCAGGAAATGACAGAAAATAAACAGGGGTAAAAGTTAGGCGTAAAGCATCCTATTATAACTACTTCTACTAATTAAAATTATCATATATTGTACTGACTGTCTGCCTTCTCATTCGCCAAGAGCCTACAGCTAATTTTGGAAATCAGCTCATCCTACAGATTAGTTAGTTATCTGCTAGCAGATAACTGACTAATCTGTAAGATGCGCGCGCAGTGCATGATTTCAATTCAGTTTCCTTGCTACAGTGTGTTTGTCGTTGTGTTCATCAAAACAATGTAAAATAAAACAATTATTAGATTCGGTTTTTGTGATATCCTAAATAATCAAGGTCTCGGTAAGTGTTATCAGCCTCGGCCTTCGGCTTCGATGATAACACTTACCTCGATCGACCTTGATTATTTCGGATCTTACGAAAACCTCATCTAATAATTGTGTAAAAGGACAATGCTATAAAAAGAGATTATAATCCCTTGGCTGTAATTACTAAAGGATAATAGTTTTAGATGCATTTCTGGCCATTTCAGAAGAAGCCAAAATTTTCCTGGAGAACATGCTCCGAACCGGCCTTCCTAGTACATCTATCACGAGTAAGCTCAGCCTTCTCGGGATTGCGATGCCCCTGACCCACCTCCTTCGTTGGGTACGATTGCCCCTTTCCATCGTCCCCCGCGCAGTTTCTTGTTTCCCTCTTCCCAGCGTCCCCACGACACAAGGAGGCCTCTGTGGGGCCCCTCACCCACTCTAAGCCCCGTTTCCTGCGGTTAGAGTATCAGCAATTTATTAATTATTAATTATGGATTTATTTTACTTAGTATTATCTATTTTTTAATTTATTTCTGGCGCTCAACCAGTACTTTTATACATATTTTCTTATCTCTTTCCCCTGCCTAAAGAGGGAATTCTGGCTGTAAGAAAATAAATTTTTATTTTTATTTTAATGTTATTTGAAAAGACACAATGTTGCCTGACAGCTCACAACAAACAAAATATAGACTAAATATGAAATTTCGGCAAAATTTAAACAAAGCCAGCACTACTTTAAAGAATTAATCTGGTTCATTCAGGATGTATTTATGCATTGGCTAGCCAGACAGTGATTAGATGGTTTAATCTCACCGAGGGAGGCCTTTTTCAAAATTGATAAAGGAAACGGACTTTGGGGCTGATATTTCAAAAATTCCTCAGGCACCGCATCAACAAAGGAGACTAATTTACCCGTAGGCAAAAAGATTAGCAGCTGAAAGCTGCGGCGAAAGGCAATTTTCCTTACGCATGGTATTCGCCCTCTGGCTAGCATGCCCTGGGGGTAAGCTTCCGGACTCCTTAAAAAAAGAGATAAATCGAATAGCCGACTGGCCATACTACTCTGTAGCTCTCTGTGTTTACTATTTTACGATGGCAAAGCACCTTTTGTCTTTCATAGCCTTCCTTTCATATACATTTGTTTGAAATTCAATTCCGCATAAGAAGCTCCTTGGATGTATGGTAGTCTTCATTGAAGGTAAGAGACTACGTGAGCATTTTATGGTTAAACCTCATGTACAACAAGACTATCGTCAGTTGTATCGTCGGCTTTGAAAGAAAAGCCTGAGTATATTCAATGTCTTGAATGCGCCATTTCTGAGAACGACGGCTGTACAGCAGCAAAGCAGACTTGCTAAGCGGATAGCCCGCGTCGTGTAACCCTTTATATTTTCGACAAAAACTGTAATTTCCCGGTCTTTTTTTTCACGAGTGTCAATTGTCAATACGTAGCGGCGATCCGACAATGGAGTGTACCTGATATATTTATAATTCATACAAAATATTATTGCCAGTGCAGGGTTCAGCCGGGAAAAGACCTTCAATATCACGTGTCTTTGCGCCTGTATTATGGTATGGGAAAACGGATGTAAAAACCCCGCATTATTTAAATGGGCGGTCACGAGGAGGCATAGAGACAAGGACTCGATCCCAAAAATAGTTTTATTATTACGCTACCACATATAACGAGTCACGTAGGCCAAAAATAAAAGGATTTCAAGGTCCTTAAATTCCTCTGAGAAGATTGATGAGATGCAGGTTTTTTCAGGGGACAGTATGCCTTTATTTAACTTGATATGGCGTCTATTTGGCGTCTACTTCTAAAACTTATCTGGTCGATTTGGTTTTGAAGTGGCCGTTTGATAGTGTGATCTCTATAACGCCGGTAAGAATATGACCCAAATTCCACCGTGCCTGCAAAAAGAAATAGAAAAATGGAAGTCAGAATTACTGATTAACCTCATAGTGAACCGTCATAAATTTCTTCAATAGATCACAATCTATTAACCATTTAAATCCGCACGAGAGCAACATCAATTTTCTCCAAACAATACTCACAGATCACCAAGAGAAGAGATTAGGAGAATTCTTAAAACGATCACCATAGGGAAATACTTAATTTGAACTTTTATCAGATCCTCTAAACTGATTTTCTAAGGAAAAATTTGGAGATTAGTTTGGAGAATTTCAATTTGTGTTTGGATATTGGGGTTTTCAATCCTTTAAAAAGGGTTAAATTTGCAGACTGCAATTCAGCCACTAATATAAATGGTAAATTATTCCAATTTCTTAGCTTAATGTGTTCAAAAGGGGTGTATATATTGTCTTTCAGTTATTTAACTTCATATGATAGTGCGTCACATGATTTAATCAGTAACTATAAAACAAGTCGAGAGGCCCGTTGTAAAACTGGGTGGCCTGTGAGCAGATGCACTCAATTTCCTCCCATGCGTGTATGACGTCAGCACCCAGGCTGATAATTGGTGGCGATTTACTGCTTTATTACAAAATGCAACACAATGTGCCCAAACACCTTTCAAAGTGCTCATTTATTTACGCTAGTCTTACGTATTTATTTATATTTCCTCACCAAACTTACGTACCAGATGATTTGGTTTGGCCAAATGATACGCCAACTTATGACGTCACGACGGATGATGTCACCAAAATGATGGTTTTTGCGAGAAAAGTCAAACTTTGACTGTCTGAAAGAGCTTTATAACTTTGGTTTGTTTGATAGTTTATTATTTCTTTTCCCAAGATAAGCTCATTTTTTACAAGATAGACGTTTACTAGTTGCCATTATCATACGGTTTTAGATTTTCGTTTTTGGCAGATTCAGCTCCAAAAAAATTACTTTTAATGAAAGTTAGGGGACTTTTAAAAAGTACCTTTATTTGGAATCATACGCGGAGGTACCATGTGCAGGGGTTCAGAGAAACGGCGCGAGGAATGTTCTTGAAAACTTTCGCGCGCAGTTTCTAACTGTGATCACATTTTCTCCCATTTAGCCAACTGACGAGAGAGTGAAAAAAAAAGGTTCACAATACATTATGTTTGCCCCATGTAAGGAAATCCGGATTCCAGAATCCAAGACTGTTTTGGCTCCCTTATATGGGGCGATTATGTCATCAATCTTTGTTGAACAAAGTTTATATTACCAACGAAGTCAGTTGCAGTCATTTTTGTACAAATAACTGAAGAGAAAAAAAATAACCGAAGCTTTAGGTTCTCAACAGTATATGTCGTATATCCGTTGACCTTTGTACAGTGTTTTTCTTAAAGAAAGTTCTGGAAACTTTTTTGTACCCGGTCTAGAATTGCCTTCAGCCATCTATCATGATCTCCATGGTCGCCAGAAAGTCGTCAGTTAAGTATCATTGAAACTCATCTAAATCGCGAGAAGTGTTCACAGAAAACGTGGTTAATTTGAACTTTAAAAATAGAGGATTATAAGTAACAGCACTTCTGGCGCCATGAGGCCTTGGATCCCATTGAGTTTCTCACGTATAATTCCAATATAATCAGTAATAAAAGCCTAGCATGCCCTGAGGGCTAGCTGTATTTGATTAATATTTGTGTCAGACGTGTTCGTTAAGAAATTTTAACATGCCTTTCAGCGCGGTTTTTGTTTTAAGCTGGGAGCTAGAGTCTGATAGAAATCTGGCAAATAAGTTGTTGGGTTACGATCATTACTGTTAGAAGAGTTTAAGAAACTACGCAAGAACTAGTTTTTTGTTATGCAGATCTTAAACGGGCGTTGTTGCTCTTTGTGACTGACATTAGTGAAAGCGTGATATGAAACACTTGTTTACGATGTGATCAGCAAAACAGCCCCAAGCACTTGCTATTAATACATATATTGTACGAAAGCCCAGTGATAAACATTCTACACAGGATTGATAACGAAACAACTGTACGCCCGTTCAAGTTGAAATGAAAAAAAAAAAAAATAGAAAGCAGATCTTAGGTGTCTTCCGCTGGTTTTTCATAGTCCCGTTAGTGTCGGAAATCGATGAACGCCTTGTTCGATTTCCTGTTTGCGATCCGCGAAATCAGT
The DNA here is from genome assembly GCA_038088405.1 of Porites divaricata. Lineage (NCBI taxonomy): Eukaryota > Metazoa > Cnidaria > Anthozoa > Scleractinia > Poritidae > Porites > Porites divaricata. Next base: position 40,102,399 of record JBBMOI010000003.1, read on the forward strand.
ATGCGAGGTAGGCTGTACAAATTGCAATTCAGGCTTTTGGCAGCGTGAAGAACTAAAGCGAAAAACCACTTGTAGCTAAGGCAGTGTTTAAATGACTTGGTTGAATGCCACTTAGGCGACAACCCCTTGTTAATAATCATGAAATCAGGTTCCTGCTGCTTGACAATTTACCTTTAAATAGAGGCTTTTTTGAAAGGTTTACCATCTATGAAGACAAAGTAAATTGCTACAAAAAAAAGATAACACAAGATTTTACTGAGAGTGAAAAAATTATTGTCTCTACATAATATATATATATAGTCCCTGTCTGTAGTAATGGCTGTTGATGGATCAGGCCTCTTTTTATATTGTTATTCCACAGTCTTTTTCAGGCAATATTGTCCATATTCATAGGCCAAGGCCATAAATATACCGCTTTCGTAGGGGTCGGTAGTGTTCCAGCGCAGAAATAATCCCCTGAAAAATTTGACATTCCGATGATTGTAAATAATTATGTAATTTGTTTGTTGGAGTACTAGGAGTGATTTCTGTTTCCAAAGTATAATGGAATGACCGTATTTCCTTTCCAAGCATCGCTTATTTTCGTGTGCGGCACGTTCTCCTTGTAAAGCACTATAATCAATATAACCGACAAGGCCCTGGGCTATTTTAAAACACAGATTTTAATGTGCATATAACTTTTGTCTCCTGGGGGTTGAATTCAATTACAATAACGCTGACTGTCGGCCATTAAAATCTTTAATTTTGCATAATAAGCCTGGGCGAATAATCTTGACTGCCGGCGGGTTGCAAATATTTGAAAACTAAGCAATTAAGGCAGAGCTAGTTCTTGTGGAATCGCCCTATCCCAACAGCACCAATACAAGGATTGAAGTTGTAAAACAATTTTCTTCATAGATACCTCTGCTACACGGTGGGTTGGCAGCAAAGGAGTGTCAGCGATGACTTCACAAGACAAAGTCTTAGTTAGAATAAAGGCCGAGAGGGGCGCCGCCTTAAGCCCGTTGTCGGAGAGAAGTGATAACGCTGGCAGCAAAAGCTACTACAAGCAAATCAGCCAGCAAGCAATACAAGGTAAAGAAGCTTCATTGATTCTCGATAGTCCGCTGCACTAAAAGTTTAAATTCACGAGGAAACTTTTAAAACTTTCTCATACGATAAAAAGTGTCTTGAATTAAGTTTCTGGTAAGTTCTATAGGTAAACTTCTACCGGCACGTGTGTGCCTTACGTTCTTCAACACTTGAAAACGGCGTCTAGTAGAAGATATATCATAAATACTTTATGCCGGTTGAAATGTTCCACCATTACCATGTATATATAATATTCAGCGCCATAAAGCACCTTAGTGCCTTAGGCGTTTTTTCTCCTTCACTGATTTTACACCGGCAAGCTATAATAGATTGGCAGCGTTGAGCCTGATTAATTCTGCTACAGCTTTTTTGTTCAATCAATTGTAACAAGAGGTATTGTCGATAGAAGAAAAACTAAAAATAGCGTACCCCAGCAGTTTTAATACAAGTTTGAATATCAATGTCTAGGATCTTAGTGAACATTTGGTTAAAGGGGCTGTGTCATGCATGGCAGTACAGTAGTACAGTTCATTTTCTTTAATTTTGCCAATTACTCGCCCTCAATCTCTATGGAACTTAAAGTAAGCAAAGAAATTACATGTAAATGACAAAATCGGAGATCCAAGACAAACAAATATGTCTCCTCTGCATTATTTTTGAAGTTGTAAGCAACAGGGATCAACTTTGAAAGACAGTTAGGCTAAACAGTTTTCAAAAACCCTAATTTCTTCTTCAGTTTTGCCCATCCGTGACATCTGTTGTTTCTGTTGTGTTATTTTTGATTAACCTTCCTTTTATGTTTTAAGCGGTTATTTTTATGTTTCTTCTAATTTAACGGACATTTTGTAATTTCCCAATTTGGATGAATTTCGTGACACAGCTCCTTTAAGCTTTGGACAAGTCTAGTAATGAATCATAGGCAGCCCAACCTGATTGACCGGTCGACTGGTAGCAGGTAGTGCCAACGTTGAGCGAAGGAGCTAGACGTTTCCAGGGTTACTGACGTTTGGCAGCTAGGGAGTTAAAGCAAAGATGACGACGGCGGCGGAAGTGAAAACGTTGCTAAAAAATTAATTTGCGTCCTTTCAAGCTTTGTCGCCTCTATTTTTGCTATTTGGACCCACTCTATTTGTCAACAGGCAATTTTTCCTGGGGTTGAATTCTTAAGTACTTTATACAGGCACAAAAAGAAAAGGAAAATTCGTATGCGGTTCACGTCCTCCATAAAACGTCGCATTAATAGGAGGTTTCACGTCGTAGTTGTGCAGTGGACTTCAAAGAAATGTACAGGGTTCGTACCCGTTTTTGAACAAAAAATTCAAGGACTTTTCAAGGACTTTCAAGGACACATTTCCCATATTTCAAGGACTCTATTCAATTCAAAAACAGCCTTAATTCTATGTCTTTCTTTAGTTCTTCCACAACATAAGTAATTTTATCTCGAAGGTCTTTCTGTGTTTGCCCTTTTTCCTTTGGAGTTCTACTTAAATTATAAAGTTAGCTCCGAAATTCAAGGACTTTCCAGCACCGACCGCAATTTTCAAGGACTTTCAAGGTGTGTGCGAACCCTGAATGTACTACAATTAGAACGTGATACTCGTGCAAAGCTGTTGTTTTTCTCATGAAATCAATTGTTTTTAGACGTTGTCGGTTGTTGTCGTCGTCGTACGGGCGGCCGGTGTTGCTTTAGCTCCCTTACTAGGGACCTTACGAAACCACGACGACGACGGCAACGGGAACGTCAAAAAACAATAGGTTTAATGAGCAAAACAACAACTCTGCACGTGCATCACGCTTTTCTTGTACATTTCACTGCCTTTACTGCACAACTACGACGTGAACTGACCAAATTTTAAGTTTACTTGGGAACGGGAACGGCAAGGCGATAAATTCTACCTTCTCTGTCCGAACTTGAGCGCGTTCCCCTTTCTTCAGCACCAGCCAAAATCCCCTTCTTTAAGTAACAGGGCGAATTGGGATAATCGCGAAAAAGTTTAAAATGATGGGAAGTCTGTTTTTCAGCGACGTTTTCATGGACGTCGCCATTGTCGGACCGTAAGGTCTCTACTGCCGCACGACGACGACGAGTTTTTCTTCTTTCCAGCCAATCGGGTCAAACATTTTAAGGTTGATATTGGGACCGTTTGAAATCTCCTCGTAACTTGGGGTGAGATACGGGGCTTGTTCAGCACAGTCTTTCAAAGCAGAAGATAATTTCACTAGGATATTCTGACGCCAAATGATAAAAATTATCCTGAAAAATTGGGTTGCATCCGTGCTTGATACATCGTTTCTCCTTGTAGGAAACGAGGAATTTATGCGTGACGAGGAAACTCCTTGCATTATAGTCAAGCAAGAGCCAGTTGACGAAACGTGCAACCGTCCCCACATCGGGGTGCCATTTTCCTCCACTTGGAAGAGACCTCGAAATCGAAGCGATTCCGTGTATGAGTTTAGTGAAAAAATATCGCTAGAAAATGTGGAAGATAGAAACCATTCAGACCGCGAATCTCCACCTAAACACGAGTCTTACTTCGACAGCCCTACCCGTCCCGAGAAGATCCGAAAATTTCCCGGTTCTTCGCGTGAAACTGAATCTCACTCGTTCCCGTGGCCAACTGAAAAAGAATTGAGATGTCTGCGTTTTGAGGAAGGGAAAATCCCTCTAAGGGCCTCGCAAAATCGAGATGGTTACTTATCATGTCCAGACAAAAGTTCCTTTAGCCGCTTCCAGTCACCGCTGACAGCGAATTCATATTTTTCAGAAGGTATCCCCGGAAGACAAAGAATTACTGATGGGAAATTCATGGAAGAAGTTGACAATCGTGAGAGGCGTGAAATTTTGCAGTACGAAAATGCTAAAAGGCTACTTCCCGATTTAACAAACGCAGGTGAAAATAAACGCAAGGCCACAACTATCACGGTGAACGAAGATTATGGCTCAAATTCTCCACGGGAACGCTCGTCTTTGTCGGGCAGGTCAGACCAGGATGGTCACACACAAAAAGCTGATTCTACTCTGGAGCTAAACGAAAAAGTCAACATCACTTATTTTAACAGAAAAGACGAGGAGCCAGTATGGAAGACGTATCAGTGGTATCGAGACAGAAAAAGGCCTTATACTCAGCAAAGCCGCAAACGACACAAAGCAGAGCAAACCATATTCATGCAGTACAACGAGATTCGCGATAAGAGATGTCAAGAGGGCAGGGTTGTAAGCGTTAGGAGGAGAATCTCAGAGCCGCCTAAGGCTCTGCTGAACAGCTTCACAGAGGTCCCTATCGCACCTCCTTCAACGTCCAGTGATACTGCTGAGTATGCAGACTTCTCAAATCTGAACCACACCTCATCGGAATCGTCCAAAGCTAAGAGCGATCCAACATTGTCACACAGCGAGAAAGCACTTTGGAAAGGCAGTGAAAAAAGTGATTTTGAAAGAAAAGGCTACAAAGCTCTCCATCCCGACTTTAACAGAGGAGACGTGCAACGCGTTGATAGAGACGATGATAGCAATTTTGAGGTGCATGAAGAAACGGGGCGGGTAGTGCATTGTAAAAAAGGGGAATCACGAAATGATGTTGCAAGTCCAGTAAATGACGACGAAGTTTGCACAGCACTGAGTGATAAAGATTTGGGTGAGATAAGCAGTACGACCTACGAAAACGATACAAGAATTCTTCCTGAAACTTTTCGCCATTGTCCTCAAGATGTGGCGAAGATTCTGAGGCTTAACAGAATCGTAAATAACGTAAAACACAACCGAGACGGGCAACTTCCCGCAAGCGCTCGAAAAGAGGTTTTACTCGAAGGCCAGGAGAAGCGTCAGTCTAATGATTTTGACCGCCAAGACGTCAAACGAGCATCCGAGGACGAACAAAACCCTATGGAAAACGTTTTGTCTTCTCCGGAAGCAAATCCTCATAAAGGACAGATAAAACGCCTTGAAGTGAGACCAGATTATTCGGGCTTCAGTGATTCGGACCAAGAGACCTTTGTCCATGGGCAGACGATTCTCGACGATGAAGACACCGTGTGTCAGGTGAACGGCCTTCTTTCTCTTCCGGGATTTAAAGAAACCAAGTATAACATCAGTTTGGGAGAACTAAAACGCAGAATGAACCCTCCGGAGACCCTGACAAGGGTCGAAATGATCTCTTACCTCCGCCAGGCCAAGTCATCTGGGCGATTCCTACTGGATAGACATAACATCGTGACCGCAAACCGCTCACATCCCACGATCCTTTCACGCTTATGTGAAGGCGAGGCTCAGGTGCTGGCAGATGGTATTCTCAAAATGAATAGGGAGTACCTACCCCTTGCTACGCTCGCGCGTAAGACAGTGGAGGCTTATAAGGATGACGGCTGCAGGGTGGTGAACTGTGAAGACTGCAGGCTTAAGTTGAGAAGGCGAATTGTAGATGTTGAAATAACAAGGTAGGTATTTACTTTACATTAATCAGGTGATGAGATAAAGGCATTCAAAATAATTCCCCGTTTTTGATTGGCTCCAGTCCCCCGGCTAATTCTTCATAACCAACTGGGCCCAGTTGTTCGAAGGCCGATTAGTGCTTAACCCTGGGTTAAATTTAACCCGGGTTTCTATTTCTCTTGTTCAAAAGCATTTTCTCGGATAATTTTCTTTGTTATTTTTAAGAGCATCCAATCATCAACTTGTAGACAAAAAGAATAAAACTGAAATTACTTTCTAAGCTTTCATTGCTGAATTCAAATTTCGCACTAACCCTGGGTTATCTTAACCCAGCTTTGAACAACTCGGCCCTGGTGCTTACCATGTTTAGAAGATGGGAGCAAAATACCATCGATTCGATGGTGGCTGATTCAACAAGTGCGAAGCCTTATAAGTAAAGGAATTTTGATACTACGATAACTGACCATCATTCGATACATCAAAATTCATACTTGGCTCCGAGGCTTGGGGGAATAAAACAAAAGAAATGTTTTATTTATCACTGAGCCTCAAGATGATTTCTTTTGTTTTATTCCCCCAAGGCTCGTATAGCCAAATATAAATTTTAATATATCGGAATTGGTCTATTGTAGAGTGGCTAAACAGGATTCTCCAGCACATGTGAACAATGGACAATACCCACTTGCACATCTCTCAAAATGCATCTTATTTGCCCCCCACCCCAACCCCCCCAAAAAATTGATTAAGCATTGTTTCAATTTCGATGGGACAGCTGTAAAACCCAGGATAAATGAAAAACAAAGGTTATGGATAATTTTGGGGTGCAAATAAGTCAAATAAGGTGTATTGTAGGAGATGTGCAAGTAGCCGGTGTATGGAATCGTAATCTAAGCTGTTTCCGAACGGTTTCTCGGAGGGCTTTAAGCATAGATCAATAGTCAGCGGTCAACTAATTTAAGCATAATAGTTAGCATGCAGATTTTAGTACATTTGGTATTTTGTTATCAGTTTTGTTTGGTTTCAATCGTTTCTTTTTTTGCAGAAACTCCCTAAAAGAGCTACTCAAAGTCATAGAAGAGACTAAGAAGGAAGATGGATTCCAAACTTTCGAGCATGCTTCTCACAATTTTGGACTCCCGAACTTTCTCAATCATTTATCTCTGCTAGATGACTACTTCAAGCTGCTTTTATTGACGCTTCAAGATGTATAGGGAGAACAGGGCCTCAGGGCCATCTCAGGTTTATAGCTTCACATGTCATCGAGCTTCATCGGACCAGTATTCGACAGGTTTAAAATTCGTGTTAACTGTTCTGTTCACGTGGAACCCCGCTAAGCGCATGAAAACTTAAACGCCTAGCCTTTCAAAAACATAACACCAATATTGAGGTCAAATTTTAAGCCGGTAGGGTCGAAAATTTGACCGGCGCGGTGTGAATGCCATTACCGTCTAAATCTTTGTGTAGCAAAGACGTGGTTGCCTGGATGCGCCATTGCTAAAGTAACGCTCTGCGCATGGGCAGATAGTAAAACCACTAAGAAAAATTAAAACTCAACCTGGTTTGTCAGTTGGGTGTGAACAGCGCGAAAATATTAAAAAGGTTCCGTGTGAACGAAGTGTCCGGTCAAATTTTTCATTCGGTCCGAAAATTCGTCCGTTGCCGTGCAAACGAAGCCTCACCCTCGTACCCAGTGTCTCTTCGTTCCGCTTGACCAGCGGTCGGGAAAAAACTAGTCCCAAGCTACTTCCGGCGATATGCATTGTTTTCCGAAAACCTATCAAAATCGCTCCTCAAACGGAACTTTCGAGAGTCGCTCGTCTCGTCAAGCCAGAATACGCGGTATAGTAAGGGACGAAGAATTTGTACCACAAAAGGCGGGAAGCGGAAACCGAGGGACACCATTGCTTATTTCGTCTAAGTTTCGTTGGAATGACATGTTCAAATTACAAGAAAAGGAACAAAAGAAAGTAATTCCATGAACATGTGTCCCGAGATTGGTTGATGCGTTTGTTAAAACAATGTCAAACTCTCGCCGGTTCAATTTCTTTGGCTATGCTAAAAAAACGTCGTCGGCTTGTTCTGACTGAATTTGAACCAAGGCTTGTTGGATAGAAAATTTTAGTAAGATACGGATATCAAATAAAAAAGTTTGAAGTTTTGAAGTCTAGTCCGACTTCATATCCCCTAGGCATTTTCCAAACGGAAGTGAGATGAAGATACATAAAGAGACGCACATATAAATTTGCTTGCTTGCGATACTAAAAGCATTAATTTTTATTCTAATTATGTTTTTATTGGAGTTAATTGTTAGTTTGTGATCTACTGAAAATTTCATTGAAAAACCTACGCCTACTGTCCTAGTTGTTCGAGTGCTCGTTAGCGCTTTTCCAGGGTTCATTATTGGGCTTACAATAATTCACGGTTAAAATCACCTCAAAACCAAGCAAAAACTAAACACATGATGGAGTGAAATAGTGATAATACCTTCTTGGAAACTGGAATTTTATTTCCAAATTTATAGGCGGAAGCAACTTATTTCAGTTATTCCTATCATTCTTAAATTCACTTGATTCAATTCAACACACTGTGGCATTTTTTAAGGAACGTGATGTGCACACCCCTTTTCCGGTTACAGTAAATGGCACATCCTTGTAGCACGCGACTCCAGCAGCACTTGTTCGTAGGTGAGGTTTCACTTGCTCCCAGATCTATAAGAATAAAAAATGTTCATCGTACATTGTCACGTCTCTGAAAAGTCCTCTGAAGCTGTAAATCCCATATATTTAGTAATGAAACCCATTTGCAGTACCGTTAGATTGCAGAACGATGGTGTTGATGATAGCTGGAAAGCAGTTAGACTGTTCACAGTCCCCCTTTTTTCCGTAAGATTGTCGAAATCGCGCACTCACCGTCAGTGGCAGCCATTTTGTAATTGGTTTCAAATATACCGAGGACGCGGGGGTTGGGTTTATAGTGGTGGGGGATATTTTTTTCGCCCCTCCCAAATCGTTCCCCGCTCCTTTAGACGTCATCTTTGGGCTAACCTCGGTCAAGATGGCCGCCTGTAGCGCTCGTTCTCAACGCTCTCACGGAAAAATAGGAGACCGTGAATAGTCTAGCAAGCAGTTCGCGTCTTTTTAATATCCGGGAACAATATTAGCACCGATAAGCAAAGGACTGAAGCAATGCAAAGGGAAGGTAAATTTTCCTACTGTTGATCTCAGACGCGCTCTAAAAGAGTTCAAAATTTCACCTTGCATAGCGATGGTCCGCGCGAACGCGATACGCGTGCTCCCCTCACGTTCCGCGCGCGCCTCAATTCCCCTCCCTTCAAAGATAAGCAAAAGTGCAAAAAAAAAAAGAAAAAAATAGACCTAGCTTGAGGTTCTTTTAAAAGCTTACCCCTGTAAGAAATCTTAACAATGCGTCTTGAACAACTTAGGGTTATTTCAGAGAAAGAAATACAGTCAACTCCTTTTATAGTGGACACTGTGGGGATGACCTTGAGTTCTTGTCCTCATTAGCGACTATCCGTAATAGCGAGAGTTTATTTCAGTCAAACATCTGTAATTATTTTTTCCTGGGATTTGGGTGCTGTCCGTATTACGGGAGCGGGGTGTCCACAAGGCAAGAGTTGACTGTAGTGGCATTCATTCACCTTTTTCTTGGAGTTTAATTGTTTGTCAGGTTCTCCCGGAAATCCTTCAAATGTAACCCTGTCTCCAGGTGCACAACCTGCTGGAGGATCAAGAACTTCAAATTTTGACCTGTCCTCATTAGCTGAACACATCACCATAGCTTGTGACATAATGCCTCGCATTCTAAGAGGAAAAAAAAGCGATTAAAATACGTAAAATCAGTCTAATTACCAGTAATAACCAACGGTTACGGAGTGCGGACGAGTTTTAGGCTTCTGGGCCGGGTTGTTCAAAGCCGGGTCAACATAACCCGGGGTTAGTGCAAAATTTGAATTCAGATATGAAAGCTTAAAACGCAAATTCAGTTTAGTTCTTTTTGTCTACAATTTGATGATTAAATACTCTCAATAGTATAGAGAAAATTTTCCGAGAAAATGCTCTCGATGAAAAGAAAAAGAGACCCGGGTTAAAATTTAACCCCTGGGTTAGCGTTAATCGGCCTTCGAACAACTCGGACCTGATCGAAGTTCAAAACGCTCTTGCTCTAATGCTGCCAGGGCTTTACACATTAGTTTCAGTGATGGAAGGTCCAAAAGCACGTGATCAGATAGCGTTCTATGCATTCCATTCAGTCCAAACGAATGCTGGCTATGTGCTGTGCACGTGTAGTAGCAACCTGGGCCGGGTTGTTTAAAGTTGGGTTAAGATGACCCAGGGTTAGTGCGAAATTTGAATTCAGATATGAACGCTTTAAAAGTAAATTCCGTTAAATTCTTTTTGTCAACAAGTTGATGACTGGATGCTTTTAAAAATAACAGAAAAAATTGTCCGAGAAAATGCTTCTGAACAAAAGAAAAAAACCTGGGTTAAGTGCTAATCGGTCTTTGAACAACTGGGCCCTGCTGGAGGTTAGGATTACAATCTCATCTGGTCGCCCGCAAGTACATTTTTAAACAGCAAGCAGGCACTGGGTGCTTGCAACATTCATGTTTTCACCCGACAACAATGGTTGGTTAAATGAAAACAAAGAGCTTACAAAACAGCAGACCGCAGGTAGAAGATTAGAGGAATGGGGCTTAAGCTTTCAGGGCTAATAGTTAGATCGGATTGACACCTTCATTAGGTGATATAACGAATAAGTACCATGATCGGTTGTAATACATTTTAGCTTATATCATCATTAATTGTAAAGTCACAAGTATGTTGTGTCTGACCCATTAATAAAGACTTCTAAAACTTTTAAGATAGAGCTAAACGCAGGGTACGATTATATTAATAATTGGAGTTAAAATAACAATGTGAGATTTGTTCTATGATATTCATTCTGCCAAGGAAATGGAGCATTTTTAAAGGCCCTTAGGCCCAGTTAAAACATCGAACTTTTCATGTACTGAACTTAATGGCTATTTGGGTCGACCCAAATGATATTCATGTAGGTTTGACAGTTGATTCAGGCACAGAACTTAAAAAGTCGGAATCAATTCATTTTCACTATATACAATGGTCTACAATGTTTACCAATGAAACTAAATTACAGCAACTTATGCATTGAGTCTAGCACATGAAAAGTTTGGTGTTCGAAACAAAGTCACTCTTCAGTCAAATTCCCATGTGGGTCACTCAAACTTAATTCATGGGTTGACTCAAATTAGATATGTTGGACTTAAATGATTAAAAGGTCAATCTTTTCATGTACTTTATTGAAGAGATTATGACTGGTACATGAAAAGCTCGGCATTTGATCTGGGCCTTATTTCTGAAGACCACACTTACTTGACTGGCTTGAGGTTACACATGACTATCACCATACGATCCTAAGTTGGAGACAAAGAAATAATATTGTAGTAAAAATGACACAAACCTTCTAGGTCACAAAGCAAATGATTACTGCACTTGTCTCAAGAAGTCACGCATGAGTGGCATGTGAAAGTAAGGGGCTGGGACATATTATAAACAATAATTATTTTATTGGATGATGTTTTTGCGAAATTCGGATTAGTCCAAGTTATGGTAACTGTTTTCATGTGAGTCAAAGGATGAAGCTGATAACATTAATTTATTGAGATCTTAATTATTCTGGATATCACCAAACCGAATCTACCGGTAATAATTGTTTAAAAAAATATATGACATTGTTTTTAAGAAAATAACAGCAAACGCCATTGCAAGGAGCCAATTTGACATTGCTTTTGGAACTCATGTGTTGCGGCGCTCAACCTACAGATTAGTCAATAATCTGCTAGCAGATAACTAACTAATCTGTAGGTTGAGCTGATTTTCAAAATCAACTGTAGGCTCTTAGCCAATGAGAAGACAGATGCTGAGTACAATGTATGTTAATTAAAAATATCCTCTGCCCCTTGTGCCAAACCCAGCTTGCTCATGCCTTCTATCTAGAGTTTGTTTGCACACTAATAGAGAAATGGCTGCTTGCACCTGAAGCTCTTCCAGTTGAACTGATCCAACAAGTCCACTGCAAACTGTTCTGGGAGTTTCCTCTCCCACATCAACTGTAAAGAAAAATAATAATAAAAATAACATTAAGCTACACTCAGGGACAAGAGAAAAAAATAATAAAATAATAATGACATTATTCAGTACTCAGGCCTGAAATCAGAATGAGGAAAGTGGAAGTTCTGAAAATATGATACTTAAAATCAGGCTCTCAATTGTGCCCGTCTGCATCAGGTAACAAACAACTCCAAGAATGGGATGCTGTATCACAAAAACTAGTCAAAATGGAAGGAAAATGTGTTTGTGAGGGTCTGCTCACTTAAGCAGAAACACCAATTCCTTTGAGTCAATATGCCACGGCACACATTTTTTTAAAAATATCTTACCAAAAGTGCTTAGCTGACAACAAAAAATTGTTGCTTACTTTCCTCCACAAAAAGTGTATCAGCATCAGGGTGTCTCTTGGCTGACAAAATTTTACCCACACGGAAGTCAATATGATGTACATCAGGCTCTGCACTGCCAGACTGTTCTGTATAAAATGGAATTTTCACACACTTAATGTTATTGTAGTCAAACCCCAATTTACAGACACCCACTCAATATGGAGACTACATTTTTCTGGACAGTTTTCTTTGTCCTGGGGGAAAGAAAGTCCCTCATTTTCTCCAGATTCAGCCCACTTAATATGGACACTTTCTATGGCCCTTTCAGTGTCTGCATTAATGGGGTTCTTACTGAACATAGCTGCATAAATGGTGGCCTGAGAATACAGCAACTGGTCAGTGCTCAATAACATCAAGGTGTCCCTCTTGGCAGTAAATGATGAGGTGGCCAAAATGGGCCAGTTTCTTAAACAAAAAAATTCAGGGTTCCAACAATGGGTAAGTGAAGCGAATCGCAAGAACTGAGTAGATAAAAAAAGTTATTAATTCAGCCATTGTAAGGAGATTCAAAAGATTTAAATTTTAATACACTGTAATATTTTCAAGTACCAATCTGGCTTTTGTTAGAGCAGATCTCAATCCCTCCCAATGTGCCCCAAAATAATGTTGTTTTTTTTAAGATAAGGCCTTTCGCAATGGTTTGTTACGTGATCAACTTTCTACAAACAAGAACACAATTCATTTTAGAAAAATCAGTTAAGTAGTACAGGGTTTGTACACATTTTTGGATTTAAAATTTAAGACTTTTTCAAGACTTTTCCAACAACAATATCAATTTTTCCAAAACAATACTTATTTTTTGACACTCAAGGTTAACAAATGGGTGATCAATAGAGACCTGAAAAATGTACCAGGGCTCGACTTTCAGAAAAAAATCTTGGGGCCACCTGGCCTCCAAGTTTTCATTTTTGGTCGCCAGGACAAGTATTCTAGTCGCCAAAAATTATCTTCAAGAAAAATAGAATATAATACACTAAAGGTCTGAACACTGATACAAGGAGGAAGGCGGCAAGAACAATGCTATCATATATCAAGTTATTTAAAGGCCCGCGCTTGACTACTTTAATTTTACACAGCGGAACAGTGGAATGGCTACGGAAAGTTTGATATCCATAATACAAGCGTGTTTGTGTTGAAAAAGCTACTTTATTTTTTCATTAACGACCACTGAAGAATACTTTTGGAGAAAATTTTATAACTTTTAATACATGTCGGGTATGTGTCAATGATGCGTCGCGTTTTCGGTGCGTGAATTTCCCTTTCACATATCATGCCGTGAGAGTTTTAAATATCACAAACTCTGGACTTTTATCAGGTTGTGACAAAATTCGATAGATCTGTTGTGCAGACGTTTTTAAATTCTGTACATTCTGTTGATATTTAAACGTCAGTAGTCAGTATTTGTGACCTTCTTTGGGAAAACGTACACTTACGATATTCCGTTGAACGGTTAGACCGTTAGCTATCCGTTAGTCATCCGTTAGACAGATCAATGAAAATTCGTTAGCAACTCATCCGTATCCGTTAGATCATTAGCTGATCCATTAGAGGCGTTAGTCAATTCGTTAGCATCTGATGTTGACCCGTTAGAACGTTTATAGTCGTATCCGTTAGCGATGGCCAATCCGTAGATCCTCTACCTGAAATACTCTGTTGAAGAAGAGACCGTCTTTTTGTGGGTCTGTAACACCGTCGCTTTAGAAAAATTATTTTGCAAGAACTTGTTACTGATATTTTAAGGCTTCCTTTCCCACGGTTCTCGCCCGTTGTCCGTTCGCATTGATTAACATCGCTTACCCGTGGGCGGCTGTGAATAGTGAAGCGTAAATTCCCTCAAAGAGTTATTCAAGCTTCAGGAAATGAAATACACTTGCAGTTAAACAAATTTTTGGAATTACAAAAAGGCTTATTTAGGCTATTAAAGAACAAAATCTGCAAACATTTGTTTTGCGTCCCAGGTGAAACATGATCTAGTTCGTTGCCTAGCACGTGATCGAAAGTCTCCTCCACAAAGAAGAAACAGATCGTCAATATTTTCGGGGAAAAGTTGATTTGGCGAGAAGTCTGTTCGACAAACAGCGTGACCTCAATGGTACTTTATTGGAAGTCAATAAAATACAATTAATTATAATAATTTATCAGCAAAGCTCTCATTTGGGTCGTCACGCAACGCTTTGTCGCGATAGGCTCAAATGTCAGCAGAAATTTGCCTTAAAAAGTTTACTATTCTGACTCGTGCATGTAGTTTTCACTTTGCGTTTGCTAGCAAGTAAATAAAGTAGCCAAAAGGAGAATCGAACACGATTTCATCGGCTTCATACGCGAACACGAGAGTATCAGAGTATTGAACTCAGTAAGAAATTTTAAAACTAAATAAAAAAATCTTGGGGCCAGCCTGGCGACCACACGTGAAAAGTTAGTCGCCAGTGAATAAAATCTAGTCGCATTGGCGACCCCACAGGTCGCAACGTCGAGCCCTGTGTACGAACCAAGATTTTTTTCATGATGCATTGCAAACATATGGCAAACACGGTGCAATGCAGACATAAGAGAATTATGAAACTTCTCATTCTGTGATTATAATAATGTCTTCAATACGGGCGAGATTGAATGGGATTTCACCACTGGGAAAAAATTCATTTATTAAGCCCTTGTTGTAGCTTTGAAAAAAAAAAACTTCAAACTTTTTACCACATTTCCGAACTTTATCTCTATTTTCAAAACTTTTTCCAGGTCTAGAAAATCTGGAAAACTGCTGCGCAAATTTCAAAACTTTTTCAAGAATTCAACACTCTGTACAAACCCTGCAGGTAGTAGCTGAAAGACCTTATTATTAAAACTAGGTAACTTGTAAATTAATTTTCAGCTGTATCTCTCAAAACTAGTGAATGCTGTGGTGGCCAAAAATTAACTCCTTCATCACAAACTACAAATTAATGCATAAAGTGTTCTTTATGCCCCCTCCCCGATAACCATGACCCAAGTCCTTACTCAAAAATCAACTCATATCGCAGACATCCATTCCTACCTTCTTTACCAGCATTCTTGTCCTTTCCTTTTTTCTCTGCTTTTTCCTTTTTGGGTTTCTTTGCTGCTGGTTTCTCTTCTGGTTTTTCTGGGGGTTTAACTTCTGTTGGTTCAGCAGCTGCCATTTTCTCCATCATTTGAACTTCACAAGATGCTGCTTGCTTGGCATTTGGAAGGGCAACCTGTTTACCTGTCACCAAAGATACAGTGTAAGCACTTTTCACTCTCACAGTCAATATAATGAAGTGGAAAAGGCCCTAAGCGCTAGCGAGCTAGCGCCCACAACTCCCCCGAAAGCAATGATACATTTTATGTACGAGGCATATGGGTTGAGAACACTTTTCGTGCACACCACATGACGTATAAAATGACGCAACAAGACTCGACAGTACGTGTTTGACCGCCGAAAGATTTTAACAGTCTGAATTGGAGCTATTTTGCTTTGTAAACGTCAAAACAGCACAAGAAAACAAAGAGGAGTAAAATTACCCCAGGTGGTGTTTATTTTTATAGCCAAATTCGGACTTAAAGAGAAGTTTGCACAGCCTGGCCACTAGCGGTAGGTTTTTCTTGTCGCTGAAAGCTTGTCGCCTGGCGCCACTAGATCACAGTCTTGAGGAGGCATAAATTCATGTTCGTTTGTTCATATACGCATTGCTAAGTCGAAAATATACTTCCAAAAAACAATGGAAATTCTGAAGGGGAGGGGGGGTTCATGATTATGGAATTCTGAGGGCATGGGGGGGGGGGGGGAGGTAACACATTTTGGAATTCCCGAAGGCTAGAGTGGGGGGTTAAAACTTGGAAGCCGTCCGTGGCTGGGTATGGATATTTTCTGGAATTGCCCAATCATAACAACTTACATCCATTCCTAACTTCCCAGTATTCCAGCTCTGCTTTTAGTTTGTCAGCTTCTTGCTTCAGGCGGTCATTTTCTTGTTTAAGAGCTGAAATGCGATCCTAAAAGAAAACCAAACCACAAAAAGTACAAACAATAATTAAGCTTTTACTTCAATCCATCAAAAATGTCTTTAGGGTATATTCAAACTTAGAAAGCTATAATTTGCTAAATGGGAACATTTAAGCTAGTGAAAAGTGGTGAATGAGTTATGGAGAAACTTATTACTAAATACATAGGGTTGTCAAAAGTAGCCGGCTGCCAGCGAAAATCACCGCCTACTTGTTTAGAATCAGCCGGCTACTCTGCTTGGCATTTCTTTAGGGACTGCACTTTCTTTTAAATAAAGTATCCCTGGAATAGCTGCTTACTTTGACAACTCTGCCGTCTACTTCAAAACTCTCTGTCAACCTTGACTACAGGATGGGCAGAATCCTCAGACCTCTAGCCCAGCAATGCTAGAGGAACAGCTAGCCCTCAGGACAAGACGATTTTCAAAATAAATTCCCATTTAAAATTATTAAAGAATCTCACCCACCCAGTTTGCATTGCGCACCTTTGTTGTTGTTGTTATCCGGGATATGCTTATAATGTTCCCATATTTGGTCAAAGATAAGACAGGTCCAGACAAGCGTGAAAGGTCACATTTGTTATGGAAATTGAAGGAGACAGTGAGCGTGATTTTTCATCGCCGATTAGAACCGTAAACAGGGCTCATCGCCGTGAAACCACCGTGACCGCCGCAGTCGCTGCGCCAAGAACCAGCGATGCCAACAGCAATCGCGTGGTAAGAATCCGCTCAAACTAAAAATTTTGTATTCGTGTCATTTCAGTTAGCTGTTGTTACTGCTGTGACTAACTTTAGCTTTACTCGTTGTAGGTTTGCACTTGTAAAAATACTTGCAGCCGCAAGAAAAGTACAATGCTGTCCTTGCCAATATTTTACCTTGATGCACTTGAGGTGAACTATCATCTCGATGAGCGTGAGGAGATCGATCACGCTCTCGTTTAAGTTGCTGGTGAAGAAGTATCTCCGCAAAATCATTATTCGAGATTCCGTTTAGCCCAAGGGCCTCCTTCCGTTCAATCCACATATTGTATGCGGATTCCCTGAGTTTTAGGCGTTTGATGCCTTCTGGCCTTCTTGGACGGCCCCTAGCAGGACGGCTGTCCGCCATATTGGCCGATGTTTCTACGAACCGCAACAGAAAACCAACTAGACAGTGCCTTTTGAAAGAATTTTCTTCCACGAATGCGAATTACAAAGATAGTTCAGAAACTACAGAACGAATTTCAGAGGAAACAGGACCTTAATAACGCCTATAAATTGTCGAAAGAAAGGAGGGAACATCAAGGTGATAAAACTTGGATTTTCGGGGGCCCTGAAAATGGCGAATGAAGAGCGTGAGTTAAGCGTGAGCGCGCAATGCAAACTGGTTGGGTGAGATTCTTTAATATTATACTGACAAGTTATTTAAATACCACAGAAAGTTAAAAGTAAACAAACCTTAATACCAGTCGACTTTGATTTTCTTTCTAAATAATAAAGGAAAATAGGGCTTTTTAGTAAATAATACAATCTGTAATAACTTGGCAAAAACTACAACATGAATTGTGTTCTTCAAAAGTTCCCTGACAGCTGTCTTTAATAGATTTTGCTTTTTTAACTTATTGCTCATATTTCTTCCAGTTCAATTTTATTCTTGTTCTAAAATTTACTTTCCTTTGTTTTAAACCCAATATCCTAGAATAATCTGACCCTAAAATAAAAAAAAAAGTGAAATAAAATTAATAGAGGATATACACGGTGGCGCGAAGATATGAATTTTATTTTCGAGTGGCAAAACAATATTTTACAAACGAGCGCAGCGAGTAAAATATTGTTATAACATAGCGCGCGTGCTTGCCCTATATAAGTCCCATTGGGCCGCTATGAACAAAATCTTTATTTACGCACGCCCGTGCGTAAATAAAGATTTTGTTCATAGGTGACGTAAGCATTGTTTTTTAACCTGGCTGCAAAGTTGTCGTCTTTTAAGCTGCAGTGCAGTTTTCCTCCTCTTTAAAATATGGAAGAAACCAGCGAAGAACTGCCTAATTTTTCAATCCGCATTGTCCTTTTACGTCCTGATCCAAGAGCGGCTGCAAAAATAAAGCTGAATTAAAAAAAACTCGCAAGTTGTGCATTTTGCAAATTTGTCGGAAGACCATCTGCAGCAAATTTTGGCCGAGAGACATTCACTGGGAACAGAAAAGACAGCAATTGGTCATTAACAACAATTAAAGGTAAAATTTAGGTTTTTATTGTTGTTTTTAAATTTGTTATGCACTTTTGTTATCGCCGAACAATCCGACTAAATCAGGAAAATTTCTCTTGCAATAACAAGACAAATTACACAAGAAGACATTGTAATTTTTTTGCTCATAAAAACAACTGCTGGCAGGTCTTCTCAAGTAGCCACAATGACCAGCCATTGTCGTAAATGAATGTAAAGTAGAATTACAGTCGTCTTCGCCAAAAATACAAGTTTTCTGGATTTCGCCGAGCAAAACATAAACATCCTCTCAGCGCCGGATCCAAACCATGCTCCACGACGTGTTACGAACATGCGAGTATTTTAACTTTAGGTGGACTTTAAGACACTTTTGTCTTTGTTTCTACTTAGTTTCAATTGATCGTTAACGAATAAATAAGCAAATTTCGTTCTCAGTTTTACATAAAGAATTTTCTTTCAAACTAGGCGATTGTGGCGTGTTTGTAACCAGCCAGTAGAAGCGTTTCTTTTTCCATGGCGCGCGTTACAAGAATTTTACAGCTAATCAAAGAGCAAGCATTTTTGTCAGCTATGTTATAAAAGAATTTGCTCATGCTTTTAGCTGTGCGTATATCGAGTTATGGATACATTTGGGAAGTTTGGAGAGCACTCAAGAAGCTAGAGTTGCACTCGGCTATCGCCTCGTGCAACTCTTACGCATCTTTCGTGCTCTCCAAACTTCCCGCGTGCATCCATAACTCGATATACGCACGCTAAGCATGAACAAATTCTTAATTTTTGCCACGAGAAAATAAAATTCATATCTTCAAGCTGCCGTGTAATGTTCTTTTTATTATATAGACAAAAAGACATCGATAAAATAATAGAGGGAAATGACCGAAATTACGTCATCGATAAACTCACTAGAGAGATTATGAAAAATAAACCACTCGGGTCCCGGATGTAGTTTTTATGAATTTTACGAGTAGTATATTTTCCAGTAAAACACTCGTGTCTATATAATAAAAACCAAGTATTAAAGAGGTACCCGAGGCTAAATTGGCCATTTTTTTGTAAATTTTAGTTGTGTGAAAATAGTGGACATATTTACTAACAGTAAGTGAAATTTTTGGATGTAAGTCATACATGTATAGGGTTTTGAAATATTGCATCTTCTTTTGGATAACTATTAAGGAATTTGTGGAATTTATAAAAATTTAGGATGCAGTCAAAATAGTCATTTTAGCTAAAATTGCCTCTAAATTTAACAGGAAAAAATAATATTCAAAATGAAAAGACACATGTAAACAAAACCATAAAAGAAAGATTTACAGCAAAGTGCGCAAAAAAATATTGGACAATGTTAGGGGAAACCAAAAAAATTATACCTGGTATAAATGCAATACCTCGTCACAAAGCAGACTGTGGTGCACTGTGCTGAAAATTCTCATCATCTTGTTTCAAGGTGCAAAAAAAATCAGTTTTACAGTCTGCCATTTGGGCAAGCTGTAGCTAACATGTACTAGCCCACAAGTCATTTCAACTAGCCCCAAAACCCTTTTTGATTAGCAGGATTGATTACAATCCTTCTGTAATTTGAATTTCCCCAAAAACAGCACTTGCCCGTCGGGCAAGTTAAGAACAAAAACCACTAGCTCGATAACGAAATCCACTAGACCTGGGCCATCGGACACAACTTTCTTTGCACGTTGCTGTTTAGATAACGCCTGCCAAGTTTAATATTTCACTTTTGAGTCAAGCGGGGGCTAATCTTAAGGTGAGGCAAGGTTAAGGGGGCACTAATATTTGGAGGGGGTGCTAATTCGATCATTTATAATACACCACATTGTACCTCTGCATAAGAACTAAAAATTTCAGAAACTTTCAGGCTCCCAGAGCTCTTCCCCCGGTAAGATTTCCGTACAGCCCCATAGATTTATTATGCAGACATGTTTCCACTCTATTCGCATCGAGTATTTGCGTGAAATTACTGCATAGATAATAAATGTACGGGGTTAAAAGAAAACCTTACCATATGCTTTTATCAATTCGAACTATTCAGAATTTTGACTACATCCCTATTGTTGTTTTCTTCACAAACCTGCGGCTTTTTGGAGAAAGAGCAACTGGGACTTCAACAAAGAAATCGTCTCCTCTGCTTCAACCGCACGCTTTTCGAGCCTCTCGACAACGTCTCCCCCTGTAACCATGCTGACTCTTGTGCGAAATATCTGACGCAGAACACCGCTACTGCTGAACAGGATCCTCTTAGTGTCACAAAATGTTAAACTACGACACCACATACAATATTTTACAAGCCAAGAAATCGCCAATTCGCCAGGAGGCTGATCGATTCTTTTCTGTATCGACTCGGAGATTTTGTCAGCGGTAGCTTAAGGTATGTTATATGTCATACATTGGAATGTCTTTCAGGAATACAGGGCAGAAACGCCTGGTGAAAATCGCCTTGGAAGCCGGCTTTTATTTTGTCGTAGGTTTTTAAAGGATTAATTGTGCTGATCATGTCCGATCTTCTGAAATTTATGTCACTAGTCGGAAAGCTCAAGTCGACCAAGCGTACAGGATGGGTCTATCGCGGTGTAAACTCTCCAGAGAGCGTATCCGACCACATGTATCGTATGGCGATAATGAGCTTTCTGCTGAGCGGAAAAAACGACGACGCTAAAATCAACCGGGATCACTGTATTAAACTTGCACTAGTCCACGACATGGCTGAGTGCATCGTCGGCGATATCACACCATTCGATGGAGTCAGTAAGGAAGAGAAACACAAGCGTGAAAAAGAAACGATGGAGTATTTATCGAGCTTGGTCGGAGAAGAAGTAGGGAGAGAATTTCTTTCGTTGTGGCAAGAGTACGAAGCTCAAGACACCCAAGAAGCAAAGTTTGTAAAGGATTTGGATAGGTTTGAAATGATCCTACAGGCGCATGAGTACGAAGTAAGCGAGGAAAAGTCTGGAACAGGCTGGTTACAAGAATTCTTTGACTTCACGAAGGATAAATTTCAACATCCAGTAGTGAAGGACTGGGTTGAACAGCTAAATAAGTTACGGGATCAGACAAAGGATTAGTGCAATGTTAATGTGAAATGTATGTGCCCTAATTAAAATTCCTACAGCTGGAGTTATGGTGTGTTCCATATTTGATGAGAAATGTTTTCTTCGAGTTTAGGGACTAATAATTAATTTGTAAGCTTCTGAGCTTTGTACTCAAGGTAATTACCTTGTTATAGCCAGTTTATAAAGTGTTGTAATGAACCCGTACTATTTGTGTTGTAACAGAGTGGAATTAACCCACAGTCAGTAAGGTACTCTATTTTACTGTCCCAAACAGACCTGACCAGGTCTCAGTGACATTAGAAAGCTTATGTTAATGTCTTGATCACTGAGCCTTTAATCTAAGCAGCTGGAAAAGTTAGTGGGCTCTTTCAGGCACTCAGACAGTGAATAGTCCCCTTTACGGTCGTTTTTAAGGTTGCCATGCAATGCTCCTCCCCTCCTGTGGGGGAGCATTGCATGAAGACCCCAAAAGCCACTGTAAAGGAGGCTATTCAATGAAGGTCTGGTGAAAAATAAAGCAGATGAAAAAAAAAGAAACAACAACAATAACAGCAAAAACAAAAACAAGGACAAATCGAAACAGCGAAGAGTGCGAAGTTCCTTTGCCACTCTTATCAATCTCCGAATGCCTCGAAAAGGTTAGAGAAATGAGCAGAAAGGGGTTTGACAAGGTAGTGGGAGGTAAAGGGGGGATAAACACCACTGCCTCTCCAAGCCTCTATTCACCACGTGCATACCCAAAATAAATATGCAACCACCCCTCCTCTATCATTTATCCTGGCAGTAGGGGTGTAGGAAAAAGTACTCTTGGGCCGCAGGCAGCCAATATTGCCAGAGTTTACATCCCCTACTATTCTCTAATGCAAGACATCTTCATGATCTTAGGGTGTATCTACTGATCCATTACTGTGATAGCAGTCAATCAGTCAAATAGTATCCTACGGCATTATACTTAGAGTACATACTAGTAGGGAACTACAATCTTGGATAAAAAGTGTTAGATTACCTATCCCCTGGATTTGGTACCGCTATGACCCCTCCCCTCACCCCAGCCTAGTCAATATTGTTAGGTTGAGGTCAGAAATAAGCCAGCAAAACTTCAACATTGTCTTTTGGGGGGGGGGGGGGGGGGGGGCAGGGGGAGTGTTTGTAGTAGCCAGTGCTTTCAAGAGCTTTACCTTGAAACTAGACATAGAAACCCCTATTTTTCTTAACATTTTTGTCCAAGGTACCGGTTGTAGGCAGTGTGAAGCAAAGTTTCTTGCCAGGTAAGGGCCTGATCTCCATTCAACTGACTAGTCAAGACATTCACGACTCCACCATGCAGTTATGTGCATTCATCCAAATTAACTCCAAGAACTTAAAGTGATTGGTTGGGCACTAGGACAGAATCTAAGGACACTATCCTGCAGTCAAAAGTCAGTGAAAGCAAACTTGTTTTCAGAAGCCTCCTTCTTCACCATACAATCAAAGGTGGTTGAAATTGAAGCTTATCATCAGAATTGTGATTCATAAGTGGCAACATTTCATAAATCATCAATAATTCATGTCAAGACGTCTTAAGACTTCCTCCGAGAACTTTCTGTTAGTTCATGAAGAAAAGCAAAACAGGCCAAGAGTTTTTTCACATGGTTTATTTATTTTTAAAGTTAATTCTGTGCTGTGAACAATAAAATAAAATGCTGCATGGCAAGCAACTCCTGGTCTAATTTTGTCCTACCAGTAAATTCCTTCCCACTACTTTATCTATCACATGCAAGGGTATTCCCCATTTGTCAGTTTCAAGTTACAATCGTGGTTTCTCCTTTCCCTTTCAGAACAACATATCTTAGAAAATTGTTTTTTACAAATATGATTTTTGCAAATAACACCACCGTCCTTCCTTATTAGAATGGCAACGAGAATATCAAAAAAGCAATATCATAATTTCTGAGTGAGCGCAACAACTCTACATGAGTTCATCACACTTTTTGCTACATTTCTTTGCTGTCACTGCACGTGTACGACGTGAAAATTTCTCATAAATAAACACATTTTGATGAAAATTTTTTCTTTATGTTAATGAACATAAAAGCGGTCCAAGAACTTTTTGCCCACATAAGTAAGAATGATCACAATGAAGCTTGAAAGAACAGAAGTTCACTTTTTTAGTGATGTTTTCATTGCCATCACTGTCATATTTCTTTTAATATTCTCCTATAATATAGCTACTAATTCTTTTAATTCTGGTACCCACTGCAGTCATTCATAATAACCATGACTGAGAAAAGGCCATACGTGATCAACAACAGTGTTTTTTGAGTTGACATACCATGACTTCAAATTCTAATTTTGAAAGCTACTAAAGCTGTAAGGAAATGACTTCCTTTCAGATTCATATTAAAGTATATCACAACCACTCCATTTTGCTACAGTGTCTGACTGACTATCAGACAACCAATTAACACTAAAACATTTATAACGTTTGAGAACTTAGTTGGTCTCTTATATC
The DNA here is from genome assembly GCA_038088405.1 of Porites divaricata. Lineage (NCBI taxonomy): Eukaryota > Metazoa > Cnidaria > Anthozoa > Scleractinia > Poritidae > Porites > Porites divaricata. The sequence continues at coordinate 40,126,188 of JBBMOI010000003.1, forward strand.
AAGTTAATTATAGTAATAATGATAATAAATATAATAATAATAATAAGCAATAATATTAATTATTTTTTTAAGTACTATATCAAAAATACATAATATATATAATAAATAACTTAGCCATGTCTTAATTTGCATGCTGAATGACAGCACGTTGAAAGCAGAATTATTTTCATTCAAAAGACTGGGTTCCATTTCTAGATAACTTGTTTCCACCTAACATTTCGACAAAGCTGCAAGTCAACTAACTCTAACAAAATTAATGAAACATAATTTAAGCTTGTTCAAACTTTTTTGGCAACAAAAATGGCTTTTCCAAACTCATCAATATTATGCTTCTGTGAAACTCTTGGTGCACTTTTACAGATCATTTATGGCACAATCAATTAATCCAGGGACCTAAAAAGGCAACTTTAAAATAATAAACACCTCAAAACTGAAATAATCTTGAAACTGAAAAATTATTTTACTAACACTATATCCTCTAGGGTCAACGGTAAACAAGACAAGAGCCCCCCAAAAGACTATTGTTGAAATGCAACTTGCACTTGCTCCTTCATTATCACTATGGAAAGCTAACATTTTATGTGAAGTAAAATTAATGTGTTAAAATGATAATTTATCTTACTGTCAGTTTTCAAAAGAAAACAAAATTTCAGTGTTTCTGTGCATTTTGGTGCAAATTACAACTTACAATTTTGTTACTTGAAATGAAATCATGTTAGATTAGAAAGCCTTCAGATGAAAAAAAAATTCAATACATAAAGTAATACAGTCAGTTAAAAAGAGTTAAAATAATAGTGTCTGTAGTGTGTTAGGGTGATTACCAAACCAAGAGTTTGAGTTAACCAACAAAGCCCCCAAGTGAATTCCGATAAACTGATAAGTTCTCCTTTCAAGACTCTTGTTTGCTTGTAAAGCAATTATCAGGAATTTAACATGAAATCAAGCCAATGTGGCCTTCGTAACACAGCCCTTCCAACATCACTGAAGTTGCACCTTTCGGGAGGTTCCATTTTCTTCTGTGTTGATAGCAATCACAGTTCAATTTTGGCACAGGTTAACCCTTTAAGCCCCAGTATCCACATACAAATTCTCCAAGCTGATCTCAATACATTTCCTTAAAGAATTAGTTGAGACAATTTTTTCAAAGATCAAATTATTTTCTCTTAGGTGATCATTTTATTGATTCTCATAACCTATCTCAGTCTTTACAGTATATGGATAATTGTAAGGAGAAAATTGATCTTGGACACTATTGGGACTTAAAGGGTTAAGGTGGCTGCACCAACAGGACAGTAAGGTGAAACAATGGACATTTGCTTGTTTTTGGAAATTACAAATTGTCATGCAGATGATCCATCTGATCAGCACAAATAACAGGGAAATGATGCTGCTAAGGAAAAGCCAAACACGCAAGGGACTTATCAAACAGCCAAGCTGAGCCTTTACTCAACTCTTCTTTCAAATATTAAACCCCATGTTTTTGTTTTCTGACAGCCGAGCCAGTCACTTACAAGCTGTCATTCAGCCAGTGAAATACAACAGCAGCCAGGTCTTAGCTACATTAGGGACTTCAAGACGTCATGATGGTGATGGAAATGAGAAAGTAAAAAAGCAATGGACTTAGCTTAACAAAACAACAACTTTGCATGTGCAGCACACTTTTCGTACATTCCTCAGCTGTCACTAAATGACTATGCCAAGAAATTGTTCAACTTCACATTTTATGGAGAACGCGAGTGAACAAATGACGACATTTCTTAGAAATTCAGCTCCAGGAAAGTTCGCCTACAATTAACCAAGTTAGTGAGTTGGGATAATCACGCTGAAGTTTCAAAGAATGTGAAGTCTCTTTTTAAGTGATGTTTTCACCAATGTAGCCATTGTGGTATCACAAATCCCTATGTCTGATGCAAGACCAACTCTGAACTCATTGCTATTTAACCTACACAAAATGGGCTAAGGAATCTATATACAATATGGATTACAATAAAATAATAATTATTAATAATCATAGTTATTACTATTATAATTATCATTGTTTTAAATAAGCTAGATTTTATTAACAACTAAGAGTCAGGTTGTGTTTTTTCCCTCTCAATATTCTCTCTTCTTGCACTGTCCACAGCTTGCAGGTCAAGAATGTAGGATTCCAAGGCTTGCGTTATCTTCCTTTGGGCAGCATATTTTTCCTCCAGACTCTAAAAATAGATTAATAAATAATTTTTGTTCATGAAATATCAACCAACACTAACCAAAAAAAAAACTATTTTTTATTGGATGAGTTTGAGTATGATATAAAGAACATTAATTAATTACCATCCAACCTCCGTTAAACGAGCACCCAAAATTCAAAGACTTTGGTGGTTTCTTACAGGAGGTGGTCACTTATTGCACCACAGGGTGTCTCTTTTGAGAAGAGACCCAGACACATCTACTTTATGGAAGATAATTTATTGCATGAAATTTCTAAGTTGCCATACAAGTAATTATTTCATTTTGTCACTAAAAGTTCTTCATAATACTCAAAGTAGCATCGACATACAGCAGACAAAGAGCGGTCACCCCCAAAAATGGTGATGGTTGCTTATAGGAGGTGGTCATTTACAAAGCATTCTAATAGTACTAGAAGAAAAACATGAATCACAGAGCCTCGTGAAGCAGATCCTAAGGGCCTGAAGTAGGAAGAAATGGAAAGAAGCCAATAGGGAAAAGAAAATATATAAAAAAAGACAAACAAAACAACAACGAAAAAAAGAAAGGAAGAAAGAAAAAAATGTATAATTGGTTAGGGATTGAACCACGCAGCTCCTGTTCGGCGCAACTTATCCCTACCACTACTACTGAGGATGACTATAAAATGTTCCCAGGAAAGTATTTAACTTAACGCCTTTTTCATGAAACTTCCGCTAGCAAACATTGTTTAAAGCTGATTGAGCTGTATTAAACATGAATTTATTCAAAGATATATTTCTTGAAAATTACCGGGCTATTGACAGTAAAAAAGTGAATTTAAATGCATTATTTTCATCACAATGGTCCAAATCACATCCATTTCCTAAAGTTAAAGGTACTTCTGTCTTCGAAATTTATCACTAAAAGCATTTTTTGACCTCTTTAAACAGCCACCATAATAAAACAACCAGGCCTAGATTGTGGCAGTTTTGTTTACACACTGCCTTGTTGCTAGGCAACTTCCTTCGCCTAAACTGATAGAAAGAGATATTTATGACCAAAGCAAGATCACACTCCGCTTAGCAACTCGTGCGTGTCGCAACAAATTCATAAACCTTCACTCCACTCAGGCCTAACAGCCCTTGCTTTGTGAGAAAATAAGGCTTTCACTGGGAAAATTTTGGTGTTTTGGACAGGTAGTTGCCTATTGCTGGTTTTCAGTGTCACACCATTCAAAATAGATCAAAATAAAAATCAAAACCTTTCAATAGATAAAGTCCAGAATCTGGGAAATGAAAGGAGGTACATACACAAAGACCCTCACCAAGATTCAGGTCAGAGCAACATTTCGTATACGAGATATCCGAAGGAATGTTTTACCCAAACTTATGGAGATTTGTATGGAGACACCATGCTGGTGCTCACCTGGATGAGCTCCAACATGGCAGATGGAAACCAACAGAAACATCTGTTACCGAGTTTTGCTACAAACGCGTGAATTTATTCTTCTAGAAACTCATAAAAATTAAAGTACCCTAATACTGTTTCTAACACATGAACTGTTTAGATAGCAAAATTTCCTGAAATAAGTCATTTTTTTAACCTACATGACACCTCTCTTGGCCGTCATGTAAATGTCGCGTCACGCAAAAGCTTAGAACTTCAAGCATACTCTATATCACAAAACCAAGAACCCTTTTGAAGCGAAAATTTGTATGAAAATTAGTTTTCAGCTCCTCTAATGCATCGTGAAAGTAAAATCTCGGTAGGATCGATAGTTTTTTAGTTTTAATTTTTGTGATGTCATGTGAAAACCAACAATTGGAGTTGGTTGCTTATCAGAGGTGGTTGCACATAGAAGATTGACAGTATTTTGTAGATTGAGGATGTTCCCTGCTCAGGGTCAGTGTACTCTGTGGCATTATCAAAATAATCATTTTTTAGACATAAATTTACCTGTATCTTCCCAGCATATGTTCCTTTTAATCCCTCTGTGAACTTTTTCATTTCTCTTATTTCAGAATCCTGAAAAGGGTGACAAAACTGGTATGACTTTCAAGTAAGACATTAATGTAAGTAATGGAAAATAAATATTAAGTGTCTAAATGAAAATTTATGAAAGCATGCCACACTCAGATAGCCAACTGAAAGCTATGGTGGGAGAAGGAACAACCTGGCCTGTCATAACACAAGTGAGGAATGAATGACTTTGTAATTCAAAATGGATGGAACACATGCTATAACTACTGTTTTCACTTTCAAAAGGCTAATTATGTAAATAAGTAAATAAATAAATAAATATTATAATTAATAAATTAATTAAATTTTTCTTTTACACAACACCTTGATGGAGATTTGTGTTTCCATATCTGCTAGTTTGGAGGTTAAAGCATCTAGTTCAGCTTTCTGCTTTTTCAAAGTCTGCTTTGCAACTGAAAGAGGAAAAAAAAACATTTTTGACCACAGCTACATACACATTCATATACACATTCAGTGCCTTGGAAGCCATTTCTCAAAAATCCTGTTGACTTATCAGGAATTCAAATTACAGAAGAACTGTATTATCAATTCTGCTCTTCAAAAAGTTTTTGGGGCTAGTTGAAATGACGTGGGGCTAGACTTTCTTTGCACCCCAGGGAAATGTACAAATTAGCAGTTCTAGAGATACGCAAACAGATAATGATAAGCTTACCACCTAATTCTCTGTGACAGCCATGTAAATGCATACTGCTTTCAGGATTCTGTCCCTCAGCAAGGGTTAATTTCTGAATAGTGCCTTTTTGTTGCTGGTTCAGTTCACCCATTATTAAAAGTTCCTTTACTAGTTGATTGACCTGTGTTAAAGTATGAATAATTTAACACATTCACACCTTAAATGTCGAGTAACCACCCTTGAAGACCCAAGTCCCTACTACCAAAAATTGTGAAGTATTCTAGTTGCACTGACAGCTCTGATGCCCAAATTGTGTAGAGGAACAGAATCATTCAACCCCCCCCCCCCCCCCCCCCAAAAAAAAAATGAACAAACAAACAAACAAAAACAAAACCAAGAGAAAAATATGGGGGAAGGAAGAAATTTAAGTAAGAGGTTAAGTGGAGGGGGAAGTTTTCACCAAAAACTGTCAGTCTTGAATCAGTCTGCCTTTTTTTCATGACCAAGCTTTAAAGGGTGTAGAGGTAATTTGACATCATGATGAAAGGCGAGCATAATGTGCTAAACTTGTACACAACATTTTGGTGGCAGAATCATGTTTTTTCAAAGGAAGTATGCATTACTCCACCTTCAAAACTTCTTGAATTTTTCTGCATTTAATTATTAGAACCCATCAAAGTTCTCGAAAATTCAAGACAAAAGTAAATATAATAAGCCCTGATTCTTTTCAGGCTTCTTCTTTCCAATTGCTTAAATTGGAAAATTTACTGCAATGATCATTCTTCACTCTCATCTACAACCGCAGTTCAAAAATGAATTATTTCATATACTTCATGTCAAATATAATAATGGTACTTTACAAGTCTAGAAGCAATAATACATTGAATATAATTTCTTATCATAGTTTTAACTAGGTATACTTGTCTTGCAGCATTATTTTAAAACTGTACCCTCCACTGTCTATAATTTAAATAAAAATTTTATTACTGTATACAAAGACAAAAGATGACACCTATTTTACCTGTTTTGCCAGCTGTTCTTTTTCTAATGCTTGAACTTTCAGTCTATCTAGCTCATTTTCCAAAGTGAAAATTCTTGCCCTCAAATGTTGAATTTCCTAAAATAATGATCATAAAAAAATTATTAAAATACAAATAAAACAATCAGTGACAACAGTGGTAAAATAATAAAATTATTTATGAATAAATTAAAGATCCATTAGTGATCTGGCAGAAAACATTTTTCTCTTATCAGCACCCACCCAGCCCCTCTTTTGAGCAAGAGGCCCTCACCCCTCCCCCCTCCCATTGCCACTCGGGATAACAATAGAGAGCTCAAGAAAAGCATTCTTGGGCAACACATGTCAACAATGGAAGGACCTTTTGCATTCTTGGGCAGTGGTTCTGCACCATTTATTTTCTGACAAAAGAGTAATTGTCCCTGTAAAGCCAAAGACCTTTAAAAGGGAAAGCCTTCACTTCCAGCATATGGGTGTCACACACAAAAAAAAAGACTTTTCTTAAGCTTCCTATTCCTATTCAATGGGCGGCCAACTGCTGCCACACAAAGTTATAAAATACCTTTCACCAAACTTACTGTTTGCTTGGTATCAAATCCTTTTTGCTGGGTTTCAAGTTTCTCTAGTAGCTCCTTTTCTTTATACTTCAGTTGAGCATTCTCATTCAACAAATTCCTGAGAAGTATTGAATGATTGACAAGTAAGCTGTCATGATCAATACCACATGCAGATTCATCCAGACAGTACAAGATAACTGGTAGTTAAAAATTGCTTGGAGACTACAGCCAGTGGTTTAAAGCCACATGTCTTGTCTTTGTACATACATTTTTGTATGTGCCGACAGACTTGTGACACATAAATAAAATTAGTACACCCACAACACCCATCACAGGGACAACACTTATTAGAAGCGTAACACCCATTACAAGGAGAACACCTGTCACACTGATACCATCTGTCGCAAGGACCATGCTAGTAACAGGGACAATGCTTGTCATGCTTGTCACACTAAAAACACCCATCAGAGATTAGAGGGACATCACTTGTCACCCATCACAGGGACAACACTCATAATAGCAACTGTCAAAGGGACAACACCCATGACAAGGACAAGGACAATGCCCATCATAGGGAAAACACAACTTACAGGGACAACACCTGTCACATGGACAACAGAAGTTACAGAGACAACACACACTGTAACAGTCTAAGAAGATAGAGTGAAAGCCACACCTGAGTTCTGTCCTTTGATGACTTTCCCAGCTTGATGCAATAGATTTAAATCTTCTGTATAAAAAGGAGCAAAGACACAAAATGTATGCTAAGCACACCGCCCACTATCAATTTTCCAGTAGAGGAACTTTTGGGTGCCAATCAAAACAAAGATGTGGAGGTTTTCCACAAAGATTAATATTGACCACACCCTTAGACAAAAACATTGTAAAAACACATTGGAAATTCATTTAAGTTGTATACTGCTGGATTGTTGTACATTTTTTGTTTAGTTTAACATAGACTGGAAATCAACTTTGATACAACTAGTTTCACCCCCTCGCGGTGGGTTTTATTTTCATATTTTGGTTTTGCTGAGTTCTGTTTGTTTTTTTTAATCGTCCCATTTTTATTACACAGGAGAATTTGTGACAAAAAACCTAACCCTAACCCAGCCCCCACCCCCCTCCCCCGAAAAGAGAAAAAACAAAACAAACAAACAAAAAACATCAAAGTTGCGTGAAAGTGGTTTACAATCAATTACATCTTTTATTATCTGTATCTAGAAAAATAAAAAAACTTGTTCATTTTGAAGAAGTCATGTGACAAAAGAATACAAGGTCAAAGACATTTTGATTGCCTCAGTGGAAATAATTTTTACTGCCAGACACGTCAAACCTTAAATTTTTCAAAATTAATGTCACAGCAGGGGACGGTGTTACATTGTGCATGTAGTAATGAAAGGTGGAGGCTGGAAGGGGTGAAGTATTACATAATCTAAATAAATCACCTGGGGAGCTTAAAATAAACACAGAATCATTGTATTATTATTCCATTAACAGCAACACCTTGATCTGAGAGTGGCAGCTAACAATAGTGTGTACTGTTATAATTTATAAATCAAAAAAGGCCTCTAAAACATTATTACTTTGGAATGCATGGAGGTACAGAGCTGACAACTGGGCAAAGTACACAGTGAGTACAAAGTTTAAAAGGAATAAGCACAGGTTGTTCTAAAAAATAATAAGTTCTTTACCGGTAAATACTTGACATGTACTTTTTGTTACATTATTGTGTCATAATTATTATACCTGTTTTCTTCTACTTGTTTATTAAGGGCATCAGTCAATTCTCTCATTTTATCCTCTTGAAGCCTGAGTTGATCTTTCTGTTCCCATATAAGAGACATGGAGAAAAAAACAATGTAAATATGTAAAAGGCTTGCATGACCTATCAGGTCTTGTGACATGTACCTGAGAGTCATATGACAACATTATTAATTTTTTAAATAAAAATTCTACAATGAAACAATAAACAAGGAAAGCCACCACTTTATTACAACTCACTTTGTTATTAATAATAATAGTAATAATAAATTGATAATAATCATCATTTTTTTATTTGACAGCTCAATGTAATTCTTGCCTGGTAATAATAAAAATAACAATAGATTTATGTAACCTTTACGTTAAGTTTACAATTCACTCTAGCGACTTCTAGTTTGATCCTCAAAATATCCAATTTCTTTACCTCTAGCAACAAATTTATAGTTATGTGTTACTTGCATCCAAGAATTAGGCAGTACATGATTTTTCATTAATTAGCATAACTCAGCTTTGATGTCTGTTCATTATGTAAGAAATATTAAACTGACACTTCCCATGTAAGGAGAGGTGAGATGTTTATCAAACCAGAGGTCAATTTAATAAAATGTTTACAAGTTAGAGTAAATTACAAGTCTAGCTATTGTTTTCGGACTCTAAAACATTGGCTACACTCGTAAAAGTTTCATTAAATTGACACCAGATAGCACACTCACAGTTGCTAGCAGTTCTTCTTGATGTTGTACAGCCTTGAATGTCTTGCCGATGAGCCGCCTGTTACGAATAGCATGCAAGTCACATTTGTGTCGCTCAAACAGTAGCTGGTTATGAAGTAACTTGACTTGCCCTCGTATGATCTCCACCTCATCTACTGGAGGCTTGCCTAAAACAAAACCACAAATGCACATTACATTCACACTGCATTCAATAGACTAACTATATTCACCCCTGAACAATCTATTCCTCTAAAAAAATTTTTGCGCTGCCTACTGAGGCAACCAAAATTATGGTACTGCAGCAGATCAACTCTCTGTAAGGGCTGGCTAAAGCTGAAAAATACCCTGGCAGAAACTTTGTTGCAAATAAGAATGTTTCCCTGTTTAGCTTCAAAGAAACAATTTTGGAAAAAAAAGAAGATGAAAAAGAATGAGAAATGATAGATGAAAGATACTGTCCTTGAGCCAAGTGAGAAACATTCTTGCTTCTTGAATATGGTACAATGTTTTTCAGTTAAGCCACTTAGTGTGTAACAATGCTACCCATTTTAACCACATCCTGAAGCATGGGTCCTTTCACTTCCGTGCTTCAAACATTCAAACTTTTCCCAGAGGTGGAAGAGTGGGCCTCCAGAATCCCCTAGGAGGTTGGGCCAGACTTGACTGAGGGCACTTTCCATTTGTCAGAACTGGCCGACCGGACCATAACCGGACTAGTCATTTTGACAAAGAAATCGACTTTTTGCGAAGGTTTTTGTTGAAAAACTATCTCCTTCCTGCACACTGTTTAGGATTTGACTGATCTGGCTGGATAGTTTTGATTGAAAGTGAAATCCTCATTACGACGGGAATGGTCTGGCCGGTCAGTTCTGACAAATGGAAAGCGCTCTGAGTATATCTCAGAGTAAGCCCAAATATTGTTGAATGTACTCAAATCTACATTTAAAATTATGCTATTAAAGGCATATTAAATAGGTGCAACCACACAAAACATTGTCTACAAAAGTCCAACAGGCTTTACCTCCATAATGTGTCCAAGCAGTGTTAGCATGACTAACAAGAGGCACCCTGTTGAACAAGAATAACAAAAGAGAATAAACTTTTCTACATCCAAAGACCTCAATTTCTTCCTACATGTAGATCCTTCTAAACTTGGGTTCAGTCAGCCATAATCCAGTTCCAGGGAAATTCATATACATTTGACATGTTTAGGTGAGTTGTAATGATTGCAACAAAGTTTTTTTAAAAAGTCTTTTTAATAGCAACATGTTAGCTGTTGTTACCGTAATGGTTATATAAGCTCTCTAATAGTGGGATTTTACTGTAGTGACAATAAGAGAAACAAAAAACACCATTTGACTGGCCAACTTTATAACAGAGATGAATTATCCATCTCAGACAGATAAATTGTCCACATAGATAAATCAATAAATTGTTTACATGTAGATGAATTTGTGTCCAAACTGATCAATCTGTCAGCACTGAAGAATAATTTGTCTTAGACAGATCTCTAAATTTAAATCTAGAAGGAAAAAGAAGATGGATTTCTGCTCAGTTTTCTTGGGATATGAGATTGTTTAAGACAGCATCCACAAGCGAACCAAGTTTACACCTAAAATTCATCTAAATTCATTTCTCAGATTTATACTCAGACAAATTATTCTTTAGATGGATAATTCATCTCTAGTATAAATTTGCCCACTGACATAGAGAGTATTTACCTGGAGAGCTCGCCATAGTGCAAACTGCTTCCCGTTTTGAGGTAGCTATCAAGGATTTCCACAGGGCTTGGTGCGCTTGACAACAAATGCTGCTGAGGTCTAGATAAACCTGCATCATCTGCATCAGTCATGCAACTGCCTTTGGCACATTCCTGTTCACCTCTAAACAATGGCAACAGCTGAGGAAATGAGGTGATCAAGTCTGCTAGTGATTGGTGGTGATTTTGTGTTGCATCATGAGGAACAGCGCCATGGAATTTTGATGAGTCTAAGGATATTTCATCAGATGCTAAGCTAGTTTCACTCTTATAAGCTTCTATGCTTTCACACCCTTTTGTACCTGCATCATAATCCTGATGGTGTTTGCTATGCAACATTCCATCAGAATCAAATCCAGATTGCAGTGCAGAATGTTGAGATTCCCCTGGTTCTGTTGACAAAGAGGCATCTTTCACATGGGGCGAGTTCTTTAATGTCACAGTGTCCAGAGATTGCCCAGCCACTGGAGTCAAACCTGGTGTGAGAGAATCTGGCAAACAATCAGTAGTAATGTTACCCTGATGTGATTCAAGGGCCTTGTGTTCACTTAAGTCCCTGTACTCTTCTTTTGGTGAGATTTTACTACTGTCCAAATGCTCTGCATTAGGTATCTCATAGTGGCCCTCTATTTCTTTATTGTGGCCTTCAAAAGTACTTAATACATGAGGCACTTCCTCCACTGAAGTTTCAATTCTTTTCCCTTGCCCTCTCTTTGACACAACTTTTGGGGTTGAGGTTTGGTGCTCATCAAGAGCTTCAGCAGCTGATTCATTACTGTGCTGTGCTAAAGCAGAAGACAAAGCCTTTGTTAACTGTCCCTCGTGACTGGAGGTTTTAGTGCCCCTAACTGAAGTCTCCCTGCCACTAGACATCCCTGCGGAAACACCACCTCTTCCTTTACTCCCAAACATGGAAGGTGAACTTGAGTATCCATGCTGATGGCCTATGTCCTCACTCAGTGATGCGGTCGGTGATTGCTCTGGAGTAACCGTGGCTACTGGCGTACTGCAATGAGAGTGAATATTCACTGAGCTCCACAGGTCAGAGTTGCTGGTTGATGGAGACATTTGTGATGAAGGTGGTGTACTAAGCTGACACACTTCTGATGGGCTCCACCCCGTAGTAATTTTATCTGACAAAATAACTGGAATATTACAAGAGTCTATTCCACTGTCACCACTCTGTAGTGATTTGCCAGTCTGCGTTGCAGAGTCTGACATGCGACGCTCCCTCAATCTCCCAGTTTCCTGTCCTTGACTTTCACTCAATGCTGTGAAATTAGAGCTGCTGGATTTATCAGCTAAAAGTTCCTGAAGACTATGTCTGGATGTTGATGACAACAAAAATGTTCCTTTCTCCTGTATCCTGTCAATTGGATCCAAAGAGACTTTCATGCACTCTATAACAATATCATGGGGCTCTTTCTGTCTCCACCTGAGATAAATTACACAACAATACTGTTAATAAACAGTTCCACAACTGACGTCTTCTTAGGGGGGGGGGGGGGGGGGTACATATGTCCCTATTCTGAGTTTCAAACACGGTCATTTCACGCACTGAAGAGGAGGCCAAGTCACTGTGTGGGTACCATTCTATTTGTGATTTTTCTCACTGCTGTCAGTTTCAACCCATCTTCGTGTCATTGGATGCCATTTTATTTGTCTTATGTCACTGCTTGAAGGCCATGTCACTTAATTGTCAGAATTTTACCCTAACCAGGTCTTATTACTACAGGCTGTATCTGCAGAGTATTAGGGGGAGTACTAATAATTACCCCTTTTCATGCAGTTCTCTGCTTTTTACGGCTCCCAAGCTAACATGATCACACTTTAAAGATCTTGCAAACAGCACAGCAGAATACTTCTACTGTAAATGACCTAACAGATGCCCACTTTCAAATAAAGGCCTCTTATCTAACAAATGACCCCTCTAGACTGTTAAAATGTATTAGAAACATCATCAGCACCATCATGTATTAGCCTTTGTGTTACAACAAATTTTACAGGATATGGCAGGTTGTTAGGCAAGGAAAGCTCAAGAAACCACCAAGCTGATAGGAGAGGCCACCTCGACATCACAATATCATAAGAAATAAGGACTGCAAAGAAGTGCAGCTAAACTAATTCTAATCAGTAACTATTTTAATAAAAACTCTAGCACTTAAGCTTTGTTCTTAAATAAAACTATCCTATCCAAAAGAACCATCCCCCTATAAAAATTACTCCAAAATCCACTGTAGGGAAAAGGAGAAAAATCATTCAATTCGTTCTGCTTCTTGCTTAATTAACAAGGCTTTGCGTATTTCATCCTGTTCAATGTCAACTTCAGAGTATTGACTAATGATGGCAACACAATAGCCCTACGCGAGGATTCTGACATTGATGTTGGGATTTGAAAGAGCAATATTGATCTCTAGATGGCCTAGAAAAATCAATATAATTATATTGATGGAGTGGATCTTCTTCTATTTTTAAACACTCTTGATATTTTCATCAAAAGCATATAGCTTTGTTGAGCTTGTTAAAGTTAGTATGTGTAATCAAATGGTGATGAGTGAAATTAGGGAATAATTTCACGAGAATACCATTTGCTTATCTATTAATATCATGGGTGACGAATTTTTGTTAGCAATCAAGGATTTTTGACTTGTTTATCCTGGATCGTATCGATCGATCGTGAACTCCACTCTCTCTATGTTTAAAGCTGAAATTTGGCTTAAGTTTTCAGAATGTTTCGACTACATACCTCTAAGAATCCTTCTTGATGTGCTCTTTCGTGTGTTAAGGTTTCCTAAAGCGTCTTATGCCCTGACATCCTCATTCATGACATTTTAAAACTTCATCGCCATCTTGAAATGGAGACGTATGGCAGGTTGCCATGGCAATTTTGTAATTTCACATGTGAAATTACAAATTAACGCTGAAATTTCGCACCAAAATAAGGAGTAATTTGTCACCTATGATATTATAAGTCAACTTCTCCCTCTTTTGAACCCCTCCCACATTGTACCTGCACCCCCGCTTGGACCCCCTAAAGATAAATAGATGCACTGGGCATCTATTAGATCATTTATGGTGTTCATTTACCTGTGTTTTTCTGTTTCTGTATGTGCTGTCTCTGTTATCACACAGGGATGAAGTCGTACATGTTCCAGCATCGGCTAAAAGTGTTAACAAAACATCTTTAGTAACTTGGGATGTTCTAGAGGCAATGTTAGAGGCAAATTGGTTAAAATTTGAGCAAGTCTCCTTAATTGTTTCATAAAATAATGAGGTAAATCTCAAGTGAATTCCCAAAAAAGGCAATGCTCCATTACTCCACCAGATACAGGTTTTAGTATGTACAGGTGTCCCTTTGAAACAAGCTAAAATTTCAGAATGGATCATCAGAAATAATCAGATAGACCAGCCATTCAATCATTAACAGATATTTCAATCTCAGAAAACTCCTCAGAGAAAATGAACAGGAAATTTGTATTTATTTTTCCACGATCATCAGTTGAACATTTTCCATAATTGATTATCACCATGCTTAAGGTTTTTGATCAATGATCAAAAGCTGTAAGACTGCATCTTACCTTGATGGTGTTCTGAAAGATATTCCGTTTAGATGGTTCATTACACAGTGCCCTGAGATACGCCAAGAAGTTGTTTGGGTACATGGCATACAATCGGTGAAAAAACATGTAAACAGCAACATGCAGGTAGAGAAGGTACACTTCAGGTGCACTGCCTAAAAGGAGAAAAAGGTTAAGAGGGTTTTAAGCATGGGTCATTTGGACGGGTTTGATTGATTGTATTCTGGAATAAGAATACCTTGTCGATGAGCTCTGAATGACGAGAGCCTGGTAAAAATGTCAAACAAGTCTTGCAAACAGTGTCCAATTGATGCTGGTACCAGCGGGAGGAGCGTAGTTATCGTTAAAATGCCACTTGTTAAAACCACTACATCATTGTCAGCCTATAGAAAACATTTAAAAGTAATAAAATTTTTTGCTCTTGTATCCAAGGTTAACTTACATGTATGTACAATGCAAACAAAAAAGATTTGGAAACACATTCAGTATACACAACTGTAGCTTGAAATGCTCTTTGACAAGGGAAATAAAAGGGGTATACCGGTATATGTATTTTTGGGGGGGGGGGGGGGGCAGGGGAGGCACTTCTCCCTTCCATACAAAACTGGGTGGCTCCCCTCTTGGTAACAAAAATCTAATAAATAGTTTTTATACATGTACATAGACAGAAGTGCCACTGAAAATGGAATTTATTATTTCCAAATTTGCACATTTTCATTAACAGTTTCCTAATACAGTAAGGAATCTTTAATACTACTTGCTGCCCTCACATAATCACCAAGGTAAATATTTATAATATCAATCCTTTACCTTCATAACCTTCAGGAGAGTTTCAAAGAAAGGAGTCTTGATTATCTTGTACAACCAAGAAGGCTGTAAAAGGTTAAAAGAGAGTAAGACAGTAGTGTCATTGACCGAATCTCTTCTTGCTATGACAATTTAGAGACAATAAATGTGCATGTACTGAAATGTTGGGAAATTGAATAAAGCGAAAATTAACACACCACTGACAAACCAACCAAAGTCCTTTAAGTAACTAATGTCAACTGACAAAATTTGGAAACCTTCTGTGCTTACCATCATAATATACACAAAACTCACTGGTGGTTTGACTATATACTCCATGTTCACCTTGCTTGATACGAAATAAAAACAATGTTTCCTTGATTTACACAGTTCTAAAAATATTTATTAATAAGAATTCGTTATACAAGAAAACTGTAGCCATGAAAATGGTCTGAACATTGAATCCTTGATCATTATGGCCAACATTTTGGTTTCTGGAATTTCTCCAAGAATAAAAACAACTTAAGAAGCTATATCAAACACAATGGAGGGTGTTTCATCATCTGCTGGAAAACCACGAACTGAGCTACATAAAACTTGGCTCCACACTTAGTAGCTAGTTCATTGTGTTTGAGTATATACAAATATATATATGCTGGAGAGGAGGCTTTTTCATACTATAAAAACAAGAAATGGATATTTGATCAATACTGCATCAACTTCACACACACCCCACTATCTAATTTAAGCTTATACGTGACTTCTAGCCCTCTACTTTCGACAAAAGTCACAGGTCAAATGTTGCACAATGAGCACTCATAGAAATAACATAAAACTACAATTTAATGTTGCACATAGCTTTACTTATACAAATGCGTAACATTTAAATGCATTTTACTAATGAATTTTTCAAAATCGACCGAAACCCATGCTGCAAAGAAGTTCAAATGAACGACAAACTCAGGAAACGTTAAGTGTCTGGAATATCCGCTTCGCTAATCTGTGAAGGATGGCAGCACGTGTGGGCAATGATAGCAACATGGCGCAAGGCTTGATTTTACCAGTTATTCCTGAAATAAAGCGTGCAGATTCGTATAGGACGAGAAATGGAAATTAATTTAGTTTATCTAAATAGTTTACCTGTTTCCGCACGATATGACCCAAGAGGGTCAAAGTGTCCAAGCGAGTGTGTTTCTGCTTAAGACACTCGTTCATTATCTCAAACAACGCCTGAATGAAAAAAAGAAGAACTGAAAGTATAAGATCATAACGCTGAGAAACAGATCGCCAACAACAGATCAAAAGGGAACCATCGATGGCTATAAGTATCATCTTTCGAAGCGGGATAGTAACGTTGCAAATACCTGCGCACGAGCTTCGTGAATTCCACTCAGTATCTGCAGACAGGCTTGCGAGCGAGTCCTTAAATAGAACTCCACCATGGAGTTCAAAAGTCCTGGATCACGAGACGAATGAAGATTTTCGTGAATCAGAGCCTTGGTTTCTTCCACAGTATGTTTGTTGTCCGCATCGAGTAAGGAGAACAGATCTCCCTGACTCGGGACTGACGAACTCTCCGGTGTAGAGGTCATCGCCGTCTGTTAAAGCGCTCTTCGAAAGTTGTGCGAGAGTCGTATAGAAAAGAAATAAGACTGAGGTATTGTAAGACACGGCAACATCTTGGTTGCCTTCATTTATCGCCACAAAAAGCCAAGACTTTCTGCACGTATTCCCTTAAAGTACTTGTCCGCCGCCATTTTTCCCTAATATTTAGAGTCACGTGCTGACAGTGCGTACATTGATACAGAGTACCGCTAGCCAACTTTTGTTGATTGCGTGGTCTCGGGTCACTAAAACTATCGATTCTACCGAGATTTTACTTTCACGGTGCATTAGAGCAGCTGAAAACTATTTTTCATACAAATTTTCGCTTCAAAAGGGTTCTTGGTTTTGTGATGGAGTACGCTTGAATTTCTAAGCTTTTGCGTGACGCGGCATTTACTTGACGGCCAAGAGAGCTGTCATGTAGGTTAAAAAAATTACTTATTTCAGGAAATTTTGGTATCTAAACAGTTCATGTATTAGAAAAAGTATTACTTAAATGTTTATGAGTTTCTCGAATAATAAATTCACGCGTTTGTAGCAAAACTCGGTAACAGATGTTTCTGTTGGTTTCCGTCCGCCATGTTGTAGCTGATCATCCAGGTGAGCACCAGCATGGCGGCTCCATACAAATCTCTATGAATTTGGGTAATATTTCTTCGGATATCTCGTATACGAAAGATTGCTCTGACCTGAATCTTGGCGAGGGTCTTTGCATATGTACCTCCTTTCATTTCCCAGATTCTGGACTTTATCTATTGAACGGTTTAGATTTTTATTTCGATCTATTTTGAATGGAGTGACACTGAAAACCAGCAATTCTCAGTGGCGGATCCAGGAGAGATGCCCCAGGCCCACTTATTTTTAGACCCAAAAAAATTTTTTTGAGACCGCTCCACCCCCCTTATCTGAAGGTCTGGGTCCGCCACTGATTCTGGCACAAATGTCTTAAAGATTTTATGCAGGCAGGTGTCGAAGTCAGGCCATAGTGCCCCAAGTCAGCTCTACAGCATTAATCGCGGTTGCAAGGTCCCTGCTTTCTCTTTCTTTTGGGGAGGGGGGGAGATCTGATGGAGTCAGAGCTAAAACCAACGCCCCATTCCTCAGCCTTGAGCGAGTTATTTTTCGATTTTGTAGTGAACTGACAAAATTACGTCTTTTCAGGAGGAAAAGAAGAAAGTTTGCTCTTCCGCTATCTTGTCCATGTCGATAGCTCGTCTTAATGTCGGAAACCATAGTGACTGAGAAGTCTGATCAAGTTTGTGGCCTATTGGAAATCCTGGCGCTCAATTAGTTGAGAGGCCGGAAGAAAGAGCGAGCGGGGAAAAATAATTCTCGTCCCCAGAGCCTCCGTGGGGCCTGAGCACGAGGACCATAGATTTTGGGACTTCCGGTCATGTCCGATTCACAAATTAAGTGGGAGAAATCTCTTTCAAAAGCTATGAAGCACCTAAATTTACAGTCATTGACACTAGGGCAAGAGCAAGTGGCCGCTATTAGAAACTTTGTGAAAAATCAGAAATGACCGGAAGTCCTAAAATCTAGGACTTCAAATCCTGCCTCCCCAGACTCCTGGTCCTTGTACTCAGGCCTCCTGGAGGATCTAGGGCGAATGAGACGGGGGAGGAAGGGAGGAAGGAAAGGTGCCTTCCCCGACTCTTTCCAGTCCTCTGCCGTTTTTTTTTTTCGCGTTTTTTCTTTGAAAGCCTGGACTGGGCTAAGAAATCTGCAAATTAAACAATTTGGGACGTCACGTCTACATCACAAACAGATTCGATGACGTAGTCACCTTGAAGTTTGCTGAGAGCAGAGCATTGCAGCCTCTTTCATTGTTCTTCAGTTAAAAAAGTGATGGAAAAATTAAAGTGTATCTTTGTAACATGTCTTGGCTTTGGCATGGTCGCAGGAGCTGGATATTATCTGTACAGGAAATATGTTAGCAGAAACAGCAAAGAAAATAGCAGCGCAAGCCAGGTAAATGCTGACGATTGCATAAGAAATCTCAACATCACTGAGAGGAAGTTTGAAAGTAACGTTTTACTCATAGAAATCAAGTAAAATGGCTTCCAAAAGCGTTAGGCTTCGTTAACTTGTCGATAAGTAATATTTAAGTGGAGGTTAGGTGTCAGTTGAGTTGAGAGCAAAGTAAGCGATAAGCCAGTGAAAGGTTGCAACAAGGGGGTAACCTTGACAACCTCTTACGGGCTACCTACTCCTGGCATGGCACTTTTTAGTCTGAACACCGATATCAACACTTGGAAAGAACTTAACTTAGCGCAGGAGCTTCAAGGAGAGCGGGAGGGGACCAAATTAAAAGAAGGCAAAAAGAAAGTAGAGTAACAAAGCCACTTAGAGCAAACCACAAGAGAAAAAAACGCGGTGATGACTCAAATGCACATGTGATCACCTACTAACCAACAAGCACTGTCACGCTTATCTTATCAAAACGATACGGCAATTATAGACTTGCGAAATTTACAGTTCAAGTTTCGACCAGTTTTACGTAATAATTGCTTTCTGTGAGGACACTTCTACAGTCACTACTGCATTCAGAAAAATTACAACGACCACTTAATTCCACCCAAAATTTATCATTATCGCTTTCGAAGATAAAAAAAGCCGTTCTCCTTTTTCTGTTCTCTAAAATAGACAAACTAGACCCCGATTTCTTGTATTGGCAAATTTTTCCACTTGTTTTCCCCATGAAAAAAGACTTGACATTGGTTTTATTGCATCAAGTCCATAACCGCGTGCAAAGATGGCGGAGATGAATAAGGTCTATACCTCATAGCACTAATTAGCAATTATTGGACGAGGTTGAGCAAAATATCGTGATTTGTCAGTGGCAAATAATTGATCTGCGAGACACACAAATCACGATATTTTGCGATAACCGAGTTCAATAATTGTTTTATCATTCGATCCCTGAGTTTGTTTTTTAATAAATAATATCTTCGGAAAGCGGTTAGCGCGCGCTGCCTTCCAGGAGTCATGACAGAGATCACATAAACGAGCAAGGAGCAAGCGTGGTTTCATCTACGCATGAGCAGAATAGTATTTGCAGCCCCAAAAAGTTGAACGACATTGCGCATGAGCACACCATTATTTGTAGGCAGTTATTTGCAGGTCACGTGGTGGGCTCTCTGCCAATGAAAAGGAAGAAACATTTGCATCGAATGATAATTGTCTTTATGTAATACAACAGAGCGGCGCCGATAGGGAGGTCGAAGACACCAACCATGAGCATGTACGTGAAACTTCAAAGACTGATGGAACTATTCAAGACAGCAGCAACGTTGCAGAACCCGCGACAGCGCAGATGACGGAAGTTCTACGTGATGCTTCTACTCACGCCGCTGGACAAGAACCGGTGAAAGAAAACGCAATTCAAACAAGCAGAAAAGATGAACCAGAGAAAATGGAAAATCCCACAAACCCTCAAACACAAACGAAGAAGAAGAAATCAAATTTCGGAGGGCTGAAGAAAGGATTTCTTCTCTAAAACCAAAATCTTTCACTTGTTGTTTATTTCTATTATCGTTTCATTTTTTTTTTTCGTTTCTTTTGGATATATATTTGTCTAGGCATTTTTGAAAGTAGCAGTAAAAATTTTACGCTTGTACACTAGCTAGGGTCGTGTCCGACTAAAAATGAAAAAAAATGTATAAAAATGTATAAAATCCTCAATAAAAATTTCCAAGTTGAATATTCAACGAGGAAACTGAAATTATGAACTTAAGGGGGTACAAATTCAAAAGTTCTAACGGGGGAAGCGTTACCTCTGACTCCCCAATCGCAATCCATACCGTTTTGTATCCACTACGCTGACTGCCGACATCAGCTATTTTAAGGGTATTTTACATGGCATTTTCACTACATTATATGAAAGCTCACCGTTTTAAAAAAGCGCTAAGCCCTTATACTTCGGTAGTTAACTCTTTACTCAGTTCTTTTCCTTGCACATCTCTCTGTTTTTGACACTTTTCTCAGTAAAATGTATTAGCAGCTTTCCGTAACTTTTATGCGAGGAATCTTTTGCTATTTACATCGCGAACCCGTGCAAAGCCACACCTTTCGCGGTGTAGGATATTTCTAGTTGTATTCATGAATCAGATTCATTTTTATTGACGAAAAGCAAGGGAAAAGCACCCTAAATTTGGGATTCTCGTTGCATCGATTGTTTGCGTTTGTGACTTGGTGTGATTTGAGACAGCTTTACCTCTGAATTTGTAAATTTTACCACCGTATCTAATTTTAGTCACTGTTTGTATTTGTGCACGACTATTAAATAGTGGATTATTTTGCTAACAAATTACTCATAATTAATATCAAGAATATTTCTTCACTTAGCATATCATCTCTCATGATACGCGGCATTTAGCATGACCTACCAGTCAGCATGCCGGGTTTGTAATTCGGAGGTCCCGGGTACCTGAGCTTATTTTTTCGTCTTTTACGTATCTTTATTGTAAACGCTCAATGCTGTGTAAAGTATTTGAAGTGATTTCCGTAGTCTCAAATCTAGTATTAATTTCATTGAAATTATTATTATTTTTTTTACTGTTGAACCAGTATTCATCTAGAGTGATAACAACTAGTATGGTTAGTCAACCTGTTCGAGGCGTTCAGATAGTTGGAAGCGGCGCGAAGCAAACAAAGTGAGAAAAATAGAAGGGGACTGGGACGAGCGCACCCTTTTTTACTTCGCGTCACTCCCAACTATCTTAACGCATGGAACAGGTTAGCTGTACATGCTAATCCATAGCAGCCGATCAGATGTTGTCAACTACGACACACCCTGATTTTTTAACAGGAGTGTCACCAGTTTTGCCGTTCAAGGACTTTCAAGACATTGAGTCATAGCTGCGCAGCAAAACTTCGACAATCAAGAGATATAACATTGCTGTAGTCGTCGTTGCAAGCATAATGACAAACCCAATCCTGCAGAGAAAACAGTCAGATTGGTCAATTAAAGATAAAATAAGATCAGATTGTTGTAGAGGTAAATTCGCGTTGCGTGGTGAGCGGGAAAGTGGTGGTGGCGGTGGTGGTGGTGGCGAGGGGGGGGGGGGGGGGGTGATGTTTCTCTTTTCTCTTTTCATCTCTCTTTGATTGCATTTCAGTGTAAGGATTTGATTCAATCTTTCTGTCTTGCAATCTCTCTTCGCCAACGGCTGTCCCAAGAAGCGCAAGCCCAGTTGGATATTCTCGTGCTAAAGGAGAATTGCAGTTTGCATAATAACGTCATTTTACAACGACTACCAGAAGCCTTCATTTTGTTGCTTTCACTGGCTTATTTGCCTATTGCATCAAGCCTCTGTTTCAATGCGAGGCTAAGTGCAAAGCGCTATTGATATGGAAATGATTTTTCATTCTCATGCAAATAAAAATCATGTTCCCAATAACGGTTTTGTACTAAGCCTCGTTTTGAAAGTGAGAGTTTTTGGTACTTAGAAATGGCCTATTAGGGCTACTGTTTCTTTAACCCTCGGAAACGAAAAAGCAAAACGAAATGAATCCTGGCAGTTGTAGCCAAAAGTCGTCATCGTGAAAATGGCCTGTCGATGTTTTTTCTGGTTCTGCAACTGGATTAGGGAACGCGCTCTTTAAGTTGCTGCAGAAAGGAACTAAGGACCATTTAACTATGACAACAAGTGTTCCTGTGATAATGTAAATTCTGAAAAAGAGAACTTTACTTGAAAAACTTGTTGAAGGTGATTGGATATCCATACTGTTCTGCGAGCCCAGCGCACACGACATTAGCTGATGCACCAATCAGAGTTCCGTTTCCTATGAAAAAGTAAATTGACGGGACCATAAATCTCTAAGCTGTTTTATTATGAATTTGTTGTTTAGCATCAATGGGACAATAACGCCAGCTAAACTACAGGACCAACAGAACTAAAATCCTTCAGAAAATACCTACTAACCTGCGAGCAAGCTCTCTGGGGCACTCTGGCGGAGGGGCGGGAAAAGGAGGAAGAAGTTGCGACTACGTCTCTGGGATTTGAATATCTGCATCGAAAAAGTCGATGCGAAATGCTGGTAATGACGTCATTACCCCTGGCACGTGTCTGGTTACATTCGCGCTCGTTTCCGCTTCGCACTGATTGGCGGAAATCTGACAGCTCAGTCGACGGGGAGTCACAGGGGAATTGGGGGTGGAAATTAAAAAAAAAAAAAGACGTAGTTGCAAGCCCTCCGTCCTTTTCCTGCCCCGCCGCCAGAGAGCCCCGGAGAGCTTGCTCTCAGGATAAATTCCTACATCCTATATTAACCTTTGTAATAAATTCTTATAAATTCTAGTTTTGTTAAGAAATGATTAATTCGGTCGCTACCTACCTCCCAAACAAGACCCCATTGCAAGAGCCCACACGAGGGGCTCAAGTGGTAAACCATTTTTACTTTTTAACTCCAAGATGATTGGAATCTGAAAGCCAATATAAATACAATTATAGACGCCGAGTTAAAGAGTGGTCACGTGATTTAGGAACATCACGTGACCGATAGTTGAATGGAACACGTTACTGTTAAAGAACGAAGATCCAGTACAAAAAAAAAAAGGAATAGAACTTCAAAGAGAAAAGTTTGTGCCGTGTTTGGGTCTAAAACTGATCGTTGGTCTCTTGAAAAATATGTCTTCATTTTACTCTTATTTAAAGGAAACTGGCAGTCATTGCTACGTGCAAAAAATTACAGAAAGGTTACCTTCCTTCTTCACTTATTCAAAAGCTTTTCTGAACATCCCAAAATAAGTCTAATCAGTGTAACGAATTTATTCGGTATGGCTTCGGTATGGCTGAAAAGGTCTCTTAAGATAAAATGCAAGGGATTGAACAGTTTCTTACCATCCCCGTTGTAAATGGTATGTTATCTATGAACGATGACGCCAGCGCAGACACCCACAAAATGACGATGACGGCGAAACCAAGTTGATTACATTCGGCCTGGAAGGACATGAAACAAAATTAGGAGAAATTTTGTACCAGTTGGAGCTTTTTGGGATTGGAGTCCATCACCCCAGCACGTCCATCTCTCATTATCTTATTTTCCCGCCAATTTTAGAGGGTGGCGTGTTAACGTAAATAGAGACCTTATGAAACTACGACGGCGACGGCAACGGGAACCTAAAAAAGGCAATAGGTTTAATTAGCAAAACACAGAGTTCGTACCCGTTTCTGGACAAAAAATTCAAGGACTTTTCAAGGACTTTCAAGGACACATCTCCCATATTTCAAGGACTCTATTCAATTCAAAAAGAGCCTTAATTCTATGTCTTTTTTAGTTCTTCCACAACATAGGTAATTTTATCTCGAAGGTCTTTCTGTGTTTGCTCCTTTTCCTTTGGAGTTCTACTTAAATTATAAAGTTAGCACCGAAATTCAAGGACTTTCCAGCACCGACCGCAATTTTCAAGGACTTTCAAGGCCTTGAATTTTTATTTTAACATTCAAGGATTTTTAAGGACTTTCAAGGTGTGTGCGAACCCTGAAAACAACAACTCTGCACGTGCATCACGCTTTTTGTGTACATTTCTTTGCTGTCTTTGCACAACTACGATGTGAAATGACCAAATTTTAAGTTTACTTGAGGACGGGAACGACAAGGCGATAAATTCTATCATTTCTTTCTGAATTCGGGCGCGGTCCACTCTCTTCAGCTCCAATCAAATTTTACTTCTTTTTAATAACAGGGCGAATTGGGAAAATCGCGAAAATGTTTAAAAGGATGCGAAGTCTATTTCTCAGCGACGTTTTCATGGACGTCGCCGTTGTCGGATCGTAAGGTCCCTAATGGCGAGTCAGCACTGCCGTCAAGCACCGTGCTGGGCACCAAGTCTGAATATAGCCTATTACTTAGCGCGTATACCGGGAGCTTTCCAACAAGGAGTCAATACGACGGCAGTGAAAACGACGCTAAAAAATGAATTGGCGTTCTTTCAAACTTAATCACGTCTATTTGGACCCACTCAATATGTCAAATGCACGCCACTTTTCCTGGAGTTGAATTCTTAAGGATTTTATTCAGGATCAAAAAGAGGAAGGAAAATTCGTCGTCGCATGTCTACGTCTTCCATAAAACGTCAAATTAGGAGGTTTCACGTCGTAGTCGTGCAGTGGACGTCAAAGAAATGTACTAAAAAGCGTGATGCACGTGCAAAGCTGTTGTTTTGATCATTAAACCTGTTGTTTTTTTTTAAGTTGCCGTCGTCGTCGTCGTCGTAGTTGCTTAAGCTCCCTAGTGTGGTCCGAGTTTTCAACTATTTGCATAGATTGCCGGAGGTTTCTTGTTCGCGGTTTAGCATC
Source organism: Porites divaricata (assembly GCA_038088405.1). NCBI lineage: Eukaryota > Metazoa > Cnidaria > Anthozoa > Scleractinia > Poritidae > Porites > Porites divaricata. The sequence goes on from JBBMOI010000003.1 coordinate 40,151,093, forward strand.
TTAACATACCGTAAATATACCCTACTAGCAGAGGCTTTTCCCTTGTGTTTCTCAGCGTTGTACTGCCATTCTCTTCGCGGTTTTGGCTGCTCGCGTTTTGTTTTGGTTGTTTCTGTGCCGAGGAAAAGAAACAACCAAAACAAAACGCGAGCAGCCAAAACCGCGAAGAGAATGGCAGTACAACGCTGAGAAACACAAGGGAAAAGCCCCTGCTAGCAGGGTACCGTAAATAACTATAAATTGTCCCAAATAGTGTTAGACGTATCAGTGGACACCACTGAGGAGAATTTGAATGCATGAACTGGGTTTTTTTAGCAATGAATTCACATTTAAAAAATAATAGTTAAAACCTTGGTTAATACCTTGCAATCGCCGTCGCCAGGGTGGCTCATTTCCTTAATGAAAAAGAGGGGGAAAAATGACGTCACTGAAAAAATATGTTTCCAAATCAAAAGAAACGAGCAATTTTTCACAGAAAGTGAAGGAGCTAACATCGTTTCCATGTATTAACATGCTACAAAAACAAAATTAAATAATAATAATAATTATTATTATTAGTAGTAGTATAATTACATCGATGACTATCGAAAATAGAGCGCTGTGATTGGCTAGGAGCTTCGCTTTATCCCGCTATAATCACCGCGCGGTGATTATAGCATTGAAGGCTGGCAGTTTTCAAAATGGCAGCCAGATTTTTTGATGTTTCGGGGTCGGAAATCGATCAATAATTTTATTTTCTCGAATAATCATCAATGTAATTATACTAAAACAATTAGTCGCCTCAGGCGACGTGAATATTGGCGAATAGTCACCTCGACTTCGTCTCGGTGACTATTCGCCGATATTCACGTCGCCTTCGGCGACTAATTGTTAATTATTATAAAAATCATCATCACCATCATGGTCAATAAGATAGAATAGAATAGAATAGCATTGAATAACCCCTATTATGCTTTTATCAAAGTAAACTGGGCTGACATAATGTGCAAGCTAGGAAGCTAAATGAATCACTAATAATAGTAATAGTATCATCGTCATAACTATTATTATTATTATTATTGTTATTTATTTCGATTAAACAAGTGCAACAGAGAGCTCTCTCTGTAAACACATTATTTTACAACTTTCCTTCCACCTTGTGGCGGGCAGAAATATAGAAGACGGCAGTAATTACCTTAATTAACTCGGACGATTTGTTACCAAGATAGTCCATGAGCCCTAGTTCATTGAGTGACTGGAAACAACAGCAATTAACGAATGGTTTAGTGACAAGGTCAAATGAAGGACGTCTCAAAGGAGTAAAAGGGTCTCTCCCCAATCCTTCCCTGCCTTCAAGATTTAAGATGGCGCCTGTACGCACGTAGACTGCAAAACAGTCGGGTTTTTTTCTCAAAATCAGAAAAGAAATCGGTAAAGCGTGGCGTATGAGTCTTACGCGCGAGAAGCTCGCGAGCCTCACACAGCCTCGTTCTAGACCTTTTGTTTGACTGCTCTCGCGTACTTGAATACGCAAAAATACGGACTGTTTTGCAGTCTAGTACGCACGGAAACGTACCCAAAAAATATGCTCATCGTTGACATCATGCAACATTTCGCGTAACAAACTCTTCCATAGATTGGTACTGACTCGTAACATAGCGCAGAACGCCATATTTTTGCGGCGCACGATCTGCAACCGACACTCTTCTGCATCCACTCTCAAACACTTTCTTCACACGTGTGAAGAAACCTCCACACGAAAACTTTTCACAAAATGTGTTCAACATAATATGGCTTGAGTGCTCTCTAAATCGGGGGAGAAAGTGGTCTTTTGCTACTGTATATCGGATTCGAGTTTAGTCTCTCAGAAATGAAGATTTAAAGCAAAACTTAATTTAATAATAAGAATTTGTTACCCAGGCTTTCAGCAGAAACCTCAAAAGGCAAAACTCTAGAAGTCGCGTGACCAAGCCTTGCAGTCGCGTTTGAAGCTCCTTAACGCACGCTTTCAACGCCTGGAGGTAGGTTCTCTCGTAAGTGATTTACGTGAATGTTTTTATACCAGTAATTTTTGTTTATGTCACACACTGATAACAAGGTAATGAAGACCAGGTCATTTCAGTACAAGACTAAATGTTATTTGTCGTGAATGAGGGAAAATAGGAATTCTTGCTGCCATTTGAAAATTCAATATGGCGGCCTCTTCACTTGAAATAAATCATCCATATTTTTCAAAGTTTGCTCCGGGTTAAAGGAAGGCATGTGTAGCTCAACGAGTAGAGGCCGCAAACATGAAACACCAAACACCGAACGTGAAACTGCCCTTTGCGGTTTGCAGGTTAATGCGAAAACCTGTGGCCTAGTGTCTCTGATAAGACAAATGAACTTTTTTAGCTTGTATGTTTTAATTTTCCCAATACAGACTACTTGATGCTCTCAAGGGAATTTGCCTTGGGAATTTCCGTAATTTTTGCATACAAATTATGCAAATTATTAGGCATACAAATTATTTCATAAATTATGCAAATTATGGATATATAAGAGGATAGGACGACATCTGAAGGAAACGGTTCTCTGGAGTACCATCACGTGGTCTGAAATGGGAAAACACAACATACAAGATACAAGACCAACTGAACGTGATCAAGCTAACCTTCATTAAAATAAATAAGGCAGTGAAGAAAACAAGAGTTGTCCACTCCACTTGTTCCATGAGATCCTCGAAGTGCGTTACGTCAGCTAACAAGATGAGGAGTATAGCTCCGAGCATGGGTATCCAACCTGACAAACAAAAGAAACGAAAACGAATCTGAAACTACATGAGAGCGTGGGAAAACTAAAAATTCTGAGTTCCGGACAGGATTCGAACCCATGTCCTATTTAAATATAACCGAGGAAACAGTGGCCGAATCTTGCCCCAATCTCTTTCCCAGAGCCTTCGCTACCCTTGTCCAGCAGAACGGATACTTGGAGCTGAACAAAAACATCGCAGCCACTGGGAACGAGATTGTGCTCTCCGGGTTCCAATCCTCATTTACAACCTCCTACAGACTGATCCAGTCTTCTAAGGCGCATGAACTAAGGACAGGCGCATGGTGAGACTTGGCATTGACTAGTTTCGGGAGTGGCATGCATCTATATTCACCACTTTAGAAACGAAGAAACTGGGCTCAGCCGAGTTAGTTTTCGCAAAGACTTCTGGGATCATTACTGGGGACGAGCAGGTCAGCTATTGGCCAATTTGTTTACCCTGTTCCCAGTAACAGTCCCAGAAGTCTTTGGGAAAGTTAACTTGGCTCGGTTTCCTCTTCGAATACTGCCAGGACCAGAAGTGATAAAACATCCTGTTTTAGGTGATCAATAATTAACATCTTTAAAAATAATTCGGAGTCCGTTTTAGGGGAATGTCCTTTCACTAGGCGCGTTGGTTAAGAGAGAATTGACTGTGAGTTACTTATAAACGTCTCAAGTGAAACTTATTTGCGGGATGTTCACAAACCGCGCCTAGGTCCAAAGGCAATCAAATTCCTGGAAAAAAAGTACCGTAATTACTGGGGAATAAGTATATGTAATCAAATGGTGACGAGTGAAATTAGGGAATAATTTCAGGCGCGTTTTGTCCAAATCCTTATAATTATTAGGATTTGGACAAAACGCGCGTGAAATTATTCCCTAATTTCACAACTATACCATTTGATTACCTATTAATATCATAGGTGACGAAGTACGTTCACTTAGCAATCTTGAATTTTTGACATGTTTATCTTAGATCGCATCGATCGAGAACTCCTCTCTCTCGAACGTTTATAGCTTAAATTTGGCTTACGTTCAGAATTTTTCGACAAAATAGCTGTTAGAATCCTTCTTGATGTGCTCTTTCGTGTGTTCAGGTTTTCTAAAGCGTCTTATCATACCCTGGCATCTTCATTCATGACATTTTGAAACTTCGTCGCCATCTTGACACTAAGACGTACGGAAGGTTGACATGATGGCAATTTTGTTTTATCGCTGAAATTTCGCGCCAAAATTAAGGAGTAGGGAACACAAAGGAAAGCCTAGCAACATACCTACTTTAAGATCAAGGCCACGTACAAATGAGTTAAGAAAAAACGAAATGATAACAAGAATGATCACCATAGAGCTCTTCATCAACAGTACTCTGTCTCGAATGACATACTAAAAAACACAGAGAAAATCATGGTGACGCATCTCCTTGTGTAAATGTATACTTGTTACATGTATTAATTTGGGGCACTTGGCTGTAAATAAACCTGACGAGCTTGAAGAAAAAAAACCTTCTTTTATGTAAGACTTATCTTTTTAGAACTGTATATTGGTGATCAGTTTTATATTCAGTTACTTACTTGCATGCATATATATTTTTTTTATTGTTATTTTTTAAATGCATTATCTTTTGTTTGTTTCTCGTAAAGTAATGGAGTTGTAATGCGCAGCTGATCATTCTGAGACTCATGTTAAGTTGCGCACAATAAGTTCATAAATTATTATTATTATTATTATTATTATTATTATTAATTAATTAACCTTGCACCTACCTTCCTTTCCAGTTCTTGCAGACTTTTTTGAAAGTTATCCTGTCTTGATCTAGAAAAAAGGAAAAACGAGAAAGAAGAAAAAGACTGCTAAGGAGTTAAGAAATTTTTTTACGGATTAGAACATTCTTTGCAAGTTTTGTGCGCAATGTTAATCTATTCCTTCTATTCTGCCATTACTATTTTTATAATTTACTAATGAGTATTTGTAACATTTTTAGAGTCAAATTGTAGTTATTTTTAGAGTCATTTTTTTTTAATTGTTTACTATTAGTGGAGATATGCTTGAACATGGGGTCGAGGATTCTATTGCATTTCATCCCATGCATTTTGTGTTTTTGCTTCCTTATTATTGTAACCCATAAATTGTAATAAATTGTTCTTCAACTCGTAAACGTCAATATACAAAATTTACTACTTGGAAGTCAGTATTTAGTTAGTGAAGAAATAGTTACTTTTTTTTTTTTTTTTTTTTTTATTAAAGAAATAGTTACTTAATCCTGTCATAATGCATGATATTTAATTAAAGTGAAAGAGGTTTCAAATCCCAGGATAGAAAACACACAAGCTTTCGATTCTATAGCAGAACCTTTATCAAGCCATAGACTTGGACGTTTTGGCACTTGATTTACAGTGTGAATCACGTGACACCTTTGACTCAATGAACATTTGCTGTACATTCCCGCAACGCCCTATCCATTGGTGTAATGGTTAGTGTACTGGCCTTGGCTGTTCAAACCTTGGATAGCGCTATCCACCGGACTGTGCATGTACAGGCTATTCGAATACCTGAGCACTGGACTCTAGATCGAGAGGTCTGGGTCTGAGCCCTACCGGCGTCATTGTGTTGGAACGGTACCTCACTTCCAGGTATATCATCATCATCATCATTAGCAGCAGCAGCATCATTAGCAGTAGTAACGACGGTAAAACTTTTTTTTTCTCTCGGTATAGCTCTGGCCCTGCGGAAGGCTAATTTTGTTAGCCGAAATATTGGCCTCTAATAAATCAGCCCTTTGCCGTAGTGCCAGCCCTGCATTCAGTTTTGTTTTAGTAAAACTATCTTACCGCTAACGCAAACCTCATCAAATCGTCCTTACGTTGCTCTTTTCATATCCCTGATCGTTTGTTCCAGTTGCATGACCTTCTGCATCAACAATAGTTTGACTGTTTTCTCCTCCGCGGAGACAACAGGCAGACGTTCCGCTGACTTCTTCCATATTTCTGCTTCTCTTTTCAACTCTACGAAGAACGACGAAAACATAACTTGCTGAATCAATTATTAGGGAGCTTAAGCAGTAACGTTTTTGAGCGACGCGCGTCAATTTTGACGTATTTGTAGGAAGTTGTTCACGAAAGATTTTGTGTGTCAAATTGCTCTATAGGACTATTTTAATCTCGTAACCAGATCTCTTGTTGACGAAGCCGATGTCACAGTGATATGGGCATCCCCGCGTTTTGGGCATCCCCATTCCAAAAACCCTGGTGATATGGGCATCCCCTGTAACCCTAACCTTAACCCAAATCGCTGAGGTAATAAGAGAAGGGGATGCCCATATCACTAGGGTTTTGGGAATGAGGATGCCCAAAACGCGGGGATGCCCATGTCACTGTAACACCGAAGCCGTCGACAAAAGATCTGGGTACGACATTAGGACTGTTTTGGAAACGCTATTATAAAGTCAAGCACAACCGCCAGGAAACTGGGTCAAAATTAATCTCGTACCCAGATCTCTTGTTGACAAAGCCGAAGGCGAGATCTCGTCGAGTAAGAAAATTCAATTCTTTTTAAATGGCTTGAATGAGAGCGAATGACGTGAGTGTTGTCTCCTGCGCGCGCTGTGGCGTGCGCAGTTCATTCTTTGCAAAGTCTTTCACTGAAGAAGTAGTTTTCCGTGTCAGTATAACTTGTAAAACCATTTTTATGACTGCTTTGAGCTTTAAGCGCGCGCTATGATAACTAAATTTAAACTAACTGCCGCGTTGAATTTGATGTTTCAAACAACAACAACAACAACAAATTAGCTTAAGATATGCGCACAACCTCGTTTCGTTAGAGGAAACTTCACAGCTCTATCAAATTTGTTGTTTAACAAGTCTAAAATTAGGCATTTAGTTCACGCATGCGCTCCTACATCGCCTGTCACATTACTGACAGGTGATCACGTGGAAATATTGGATTTGACAGACCTTGCCTTCGGCTTCGTCAACAAGAGATCTAGCCCCAGTTGTTCAAAAGGTGGATAGCGCTATCCACCGGACAAATCACTGTCCAGTGGATAGCGCAATACAGTTTTTGTAATACTTATTCATTGGATTAGCGCTATCCAACTTTTGAACAAACGGGGCCTGGGTCCGAGATGAAGTCCAAATTCGTCCCACAAAACAGTCCCATAGTGCATTTCGACACAACAACGACCAAGTCTATTGCGCAACTTCATATTGAGCACAACAAGCCACATTTTCAAGACTCGTGATCTTTTATTGAACAGACACACGGCAAGACGGAATGAATTTGTTAACTATGAGGTACCTTCGATGATTTGTGGGTCATCATTGACCATCTTAATATTCCTGTAAAGCAGCCTGAAAAAAAGAGAGAAGGAAAGTCAGTTTGAACGTTTAGAAGAGAAAAAACAAATCAGCGTTCAACAGTAAAGAAAATAATCAAAAACCTTCATCACTACAGTCAGGGAAGACCAGAAAAACAACGTTCATTTTTAAGGATTTAGTAAAATTAATAGTTCTAAAATAGACCCAAAACCACCAGTACGAGCTCACCCTCATACGAGTGCTTCGGATTAAACAATCTTTTCTTTTTTCAGTAAATTATACTTTCGCACTGTCTCACAGTGTACCCTCGTCACACTTCGTCTTTCAGTTGGTTATAGCGCAGGTAGATAAGGATTCGTACTCTTTTCAGGGCCTTAGCCAGACTTCAGAACAAGACGAGGCAAATTTCGAGGGACAAAGGCGCGAGCCGCAAGGGGGGTCTGGGGGCATGCCCCCTAGAAAATTTTGAAATCTAGAGGCTCAGAAACGCTCTTGTTAGCATTTTCCGTGGCATTTTACTTCAGAGAAGTCAATCTTGGGCAAGTGTAGAAGTTCACGTTTTCATTGCTTAGCGATACTGGTGCCAAGTTAATGACCACCTGCATTTTAAAGCATTTGAAAAACCGCTACTCACAGTTCACATGAAACGGATTACCCTCATTAAAATGGTTTTGCCCTCAATTCATCCACCTTATATTTTATTTAGCTGGTTTTATCTCAACCAATCCAATTTCTTCTAGGGATTACTTTCTCAATTAACAGGCCAAAATCAAGAAATGTTTTAGAAATGTTTTAGGGTATTTTTGGACCTTAAACAGTTCAACAGACACAAACTCTACAATGTGTACCGTTTGGGCTGGTTAATTACTCCTCTTTATCTTGCATTGTCATTGCCTTGTCACCTGCAGTAACTTATCTATCAAACAAAACTTTAACTTTCCATGACTTTCCAGGACCAACAATTAAATTCCATGACTTTTCATGCCTGGAAAATGAAAATGCTTAAATTGCATGACTTTCCGGGTTTACCATGACCTGTACGAACCCTGTAGGTCTTATCCCGGCCAGAGGGAAGCATTGTGCGCGATTCTGGCAGGAGACGTGCTGTGGTGGTGGTGGTGGTGGTGAGGGGGGAGGGTTATTAGTTTGAAAGCAGCCTAATTTTCTATCAAAACGTCCAGTTCCTTTAAATATTTACTCAGCAAGCGCAGAAAACGTACTCAAGTCCCTTCATAGGCAGCTCCATTCGCAGTCAGAGCGCTAGCCTGTGCCTAAGGCTCTCAGATAGTCAGAGACGTCGCAAAAATAAGACGGCGAGCGATCTCCACCACTATTTTGGAGCCTAGAACAGGCTATTAGAGCGCAAGAAGAGCATCAGTCAGTGGAATATCAAGGAAATTTAAAAATACCGTGATACGGTTGAAGCTTTCTTAACCCTCGAGTCCCCAGAGTGACCAACATCAAGTTTCTCCGAGAGCAACATCCACACATTATCAAGACAAGAGGCTATGAGAATTGACATAATGATCCCTGACGGGTAGACGGGAAAATACTTTGATCGTTCATCAAATTCTCACAACTAATTTTTTAAGGAAATGCATGGGGAGCGCTGTGGAGAATTTGTACATGGATATTGGGAAGTAGAAAAGTGCCTGCGACTGAAGCTGGCCGCTTATGAGGGTGTCCGTTGAGAAAGCGTCGATGTATTCTTTATTGTGCGGGTTTAGGAGCCGAATGCATGACAAATTTCAGGCCAGTTAGCTAGGCTGTAACATCACCTCAGCCTCCTGAATATATCCGAAAAAGCCCTTTGCAAATACTTGAGAGAGCTAATTCAGGTCATGCACCGCAAACCAGTCAAACGGGCTGAAAATATGATGTGACCGGCCAGGTGGCATTGAAGCGTGGCGAGAGGCTTTGAAAAAAGAGGCTACATTACCGGTCATCATTGTTGAAACGCTTGCACATTTTTCCTTCCTTTCACTTTCAATGTTGATTTGAAAGCCGTTTATGCCCAAGCATACGTGTATTTATGAAACGACTAAGTTTACGTTGTGTTTTGCGGAAGTGTTTCAACAAATTATGACCGGGATTGTAGCTAGAGAAGTTTTCGAGGTAGAATTAAGTAGACTGTGTAAAAAACATACCTTAAAACTACGTAGGCCACTATCACGCAAAAAACTATTCCACCACTGAGGTTTCTTGAAAAATCTGCGAAGCCGATTCCCTAATAAGGTATATAATATCAACACATTATTTTCCGTCAGCAAGTCAGTTTGTTCAGATCTGTCTAAAAATTTCAAGTTTCCATTAAGTATGGAAGTAAATAATTCCATTTACGTCACTCTCAACATATTCAAAGGCAAAAAGTTCCCTTCAAATGTTCTCACAAAAATATTACGAATAAATTAACATAAACATCTCTAGACAGGTGTCGTTTGGAAGCACGTTTTGGGGTATGTTCATAATACCAAACTTATAAATTAAAGCAGTAAAATGATCCTTAAGGCAGGAAGAGTAAGAGGAAAAAAAGAAAGAAAGAAAACAAAAATCAAATGGTGAATTATTTCCGCCTAATATTTTGGTTTGCTACACAAACCTTCAACAGAGGTGAAAAAAAGACAAAAGAATACAAATACAAGATGAACGTTACGTATGTGAGATTTGAATACAAGGCAAACAGACAATGATAGGCTAGGAAAAGGGAAAAATGTCACTAATTAAGTTCAACAAGTCTATTTATACCATGGGGTTCGCGTGCCTTTGTGACCGAGTCACGGTGGGGAACAATAAGGACGTCATTGATGGAATGATCAGCTTGGTTGGAATTAGCTTCCCGCGCAGACGTTCTTACGGGTTCGTCACGCAATCATTCATGCAGGGACGCGTAACGAACCCCTAAGAATGTCTGCGTGGGAGGCTAGGTTAGAATGTTCAGACACAGGAGTAGAATTAGTGAGGTGGCTAATAGTTTCTACACAAAGTATGGTGTGGCCTCGGAATAAATGGATGTTACAACGAAGTGAGGAATGGATGGGAAGTTATGAACAAGTCAAAAATCCCAAAAGGGTGCATATTTCCACTTACTTGGCTTTTAAGATCTTTGTTAGAAACCAGTATAATATTTGGCGGATCACCAATCGCTGGAAAAATGAATGTAGTAACAAGAATTCGTAAACTGGTTATAAATTCTCAACTTTCAGCATTTACAAGTTTTCCATGATCATTAACCGAAAGCTCACTTTGAAAAGGAGAGCAAGCCTGGGTGCTGGAGTAGACGGGCGAGTGTTTATGGGACTTCAAGCGGCCATCTTGAATTGTGCTAACACATGTATAATAGTTTCTAAGTGGCTTTCAGTGCACAGATAATGTTAGAATTATCTCTGGTCTAACGTTTTACAGGACACAGTGACTCATCATTCTTAAGTGTCACAGGATCAGTTCAATCAAACAACAACGTTTGATCCACACAGTCTAATTCTTAACTGTATTAAAGGGGCGTTCTTCTACTTCTAACGCAGTTGTTGATGATATAGCAAAGCGGGTGACGGAGAAAATGCAAAAACAATTCAACTAATACTTCCCCTTTAGTACAAGAATGAGAACTAGAATTTCGCTAAAGAAAGTGACAACAAAATAAGAATAATATACATTGCCTAAATAACATAAACACGCGCGCAGTACAGACACGGAACAAAACTATACAACCTCGTTCCCAAAAGGGTGATAAGAGTGCAAAATAGTAATAATCAGCCTATCTTAGTTTCCTACTAAGCCACTCTTTGGCTCGTCAAGCAACAGTCCCCTACCCCCACCCCCAGGTGAAAACCAAGTCACTTTCCATTCACCATTTTCACATAGACCAAAAGACACCTTGTTTACCAACCAAAATTTTGCATAACCATGCATTGTTGCCAATTTCTCCTAGGTATCACAGTCGTCTCAAGAGAAATTGAAAACAATGGTTATGCAATTTTTTTTCTTCGGGCGGGCGGGGGTGGGGAGGGGGGGGGTGGTGAAACAAAGTGCATTATGGTCTATGTGAAAACGGTAAATTCCCCGAATTTCTAAACACCACGAGGCGAAATGCGGAGCAAGGTACTCAAGCTGGAGACTTTTGCAATCACAGCACCCGTTTTATCAATCAACTTTTTGGAAAGAATATGGCTTCGTTTTTTGGAAACCGTGAGTGGAGACGGATGGAACTTGACGAACCAGAGAACGGCGGCGTAGAAGACCTCTATATTTAACAATTATTCCTCGAGTACGAATGGGCTATTGACTCAGAACCCATGAGGGCGAGAGGAATAATTGTTTTAGTAAAATCCAACTAGTTGGTCAAAATTGTCGAGAATACAACAAGTTTAGCTAGTTAAAGCATGTCTTTAATCCTTTTTTGCCGCCAAAAAGCCCGCGCTTTTCGCTACTAGTGGGCTATAACATATAGCCTAGTAGTAGCTCAACCAATCAGAACGCAGCATTGATAATAGACCACTAGTTGGAATTTACTAATTGCTATTATTCTGCAGAATGACTGTAATTCTACCGTCTTTGTTGCTGTTCAAACACTGTTGATGGTAACAGTACCTGTTGCGGTTCCACCGATGTTTGAAAATATCACTTCAGCTATCAGGATATAAGTAGGATTCAGATTTAACACTTGACACAACCTGAAAATTTCAATGCAACTTTTCAGGTTACTTTCGAAAATACCTGGCCCGGATCCCCTAACCCTATCGAAGCGAGCAGCTCCCTTCGTTGTGTTCTTTTCACGGCGTCTTCACAGCACCGTTTATTTTAAGGTCAAATCAAGACTACCCTTAAAGTTCCACAAACTAGTCAGCAAAAGGCCAGATACGGATCATAACATGGTAGATTTTGACGTCAAACTGGCATTTCATTTCCCTTTCAGTTTTCATAGTTTATACTACGGATGTGCACACCTTCGGGGCGGACGTTCCATTTTCGGGGGCAATAGTACTCAGGCTGTATCAAGAAATTGACTGGTCTGTCTGTGTGCTCCGAGTAATGAGTTACTTATGACTGCATTTATGTATTTATCCACTGAGAATATGTTAAACAGAAACAACCATCGTTAAAATTGGCAAAAAAGTTAGAAAGTAGCTTTTAACGTATCAAAGTGAATAAATGAACCTGTAGCCAATAACTCAAAGGTTTGATTCTTACAATGGCGCATTTATTCGTTTCTCTATTTATTGCTTCGTAAATATTACCTTGCTTACAGAGCTTTCCTTCAACTTGCGTGATTTAAGCCCGTACTATAGAAAGACTCTTTACCAATCGAGTAAGATCCTTGTTGAGCATGCGCTCCTTCATTCTGCGATGCAGTTTTGAACACAGGCCTAATAAACGTGCACTTGGTACAGCGGGCTCAGAAATGACCATCGGTTTATAAATAAACGGATGCTCACGCTCTGAAAACCACTTTGACGATAGTTAACAAGTTTAACTACATCGGAACTTCAGGCTTCAGCGACTTCAAAGGTTTGACGTGATTCAGGCAGAGCCTCTTTTTCCCTTTCTCACTCAGAGGGACAAAAAGAGGCTCTGGTCGCAGGGTGTGTTAACGTTTGCCCGACACTTTCATAATTTGCTCCTAAATATAAATGCGAGTTGGGGCAACTATGCTCCTGTGTTCATCCCGCTAATTTCAAGCTCTAGCTTTATACTCCATTAAAGGTTTCAAGAGATTGGGTTGGTGTTGTATCGAACGGTACTATGGGACTGTTTTGGGAAACAAATTTTGACCCAGTTTCCAGCGCGATCTCGTAACAAAGAAAGCGCTTATTTACTCAAAACAGTCCCATAGTGCCATTCGAACCACCCTCGACCTCAATAAAACAACCAATACTTACGTGACTGTCACAGGTGTCAGCAGCAGGATTACAGTCACGTTATCCTATTTGAAACAAAAAAGGGAAGAAAAGAACACTTACGAATACTTTTTTGGTTGTGCAAAACATGTTTTCTGTACTTGAGGGAATGGACATGGGCATGATTGTTGTAACAACACATGACTGGAAAAACACTAATGCGGTTATTGGCTGACGACTCCAGCCACCGACAAAACGTCTCTGTTGTAAATTTAGCTGTACGTTGGCGCAGAGACCTTACCAGAACAGCAGAGATCACAGCTGTACAGGCACAGAGAAGAGTAATGAGCCCCCACACATGACCTCTTGACAGCTTGTACGCCTAAAATAAAACAAACAATCTATTATTGTCACGGTTTTGATCCTTCAGGGTAGGATCAATACTCAGGGCCTTAAAAGCCAGAAATTTAGGTTAAGCCTTTGGGTTGCAAATGGTTGGACCTTCGCATGGCTCCGGGCTCACGAAGGGGAAATGGCGGCCTCACCTCCAACAGGGAACATTAAAACGATGCCCTCAATAAGTGCAATAAGTGTTGTGGTAAAAGACATGCTTAACGTCTTAACGGGGCCACAGGGCAACGATGGAAGGGGGGAAATTTACTTGTCACAGGTATGGCGCTAAATTGTGCGTTGAATAACACAGTCATCACATTTGCTTTACTCACAAACCTTCAATGCCACGTAGTCAAAAAATCCAGTTTTAGCAAATACAGCTACCAGAATCATCTGCCAACGTGAGAAAGCAAAATGTTACAGCATGTTTTAAAATGGGTCACAGGTGGACTGTAACCTCATATCACTGCACATCTGTCAGCTCTGTATAAAGAACAGTCAACATCCTCTGAGAAGCTTTTCGGGTCTTCTTGGTACCTTTTTCAGTTACTATATACAGTCTTAAGTCCAAATTATTGGGACACATTTTGTCTTCCCATACTCCCAATGTTGGTGAATTAACGCGATAAACAACATTGGGAGGGCGAGGAGAGGGGCAAGAAGAGGAAAAAAGCTGATCTGCTCGCCATTAACAAAACACGATATTTTGCTTAACCTCGTCCAATAACTACTAAATATAATAATTACGCCACTGTTCCGAGGACGTTTGTTCACGATTGTAGCTTTTGAGTCTGTGGACTAAATCCTATGGTGTGATCATTCAAATGAGAATTCTTTGGCAGTATTTTCCGCTGGTGCTGTTTGTTTGTTTGTTTTTTAGCATTAAACAAACTAAATTTTGGAAATTTTGCTGAGTTTTGCCTTACGCCACTTTTGGGAGTGAGGGGGTTAAGGCAAGGATTAGAGCGATTTTTGTATGACCTTGAAATGAAACGTGCGAGCAAAATAGAAACAACAAACGAACGGAAATAGAGCGATTTGATTGGTTTATCGAACGGATACAAGCGTGCGTGGCTTTTGGTTGGTTAAGCGAACGCTCGGGTGAAAAAACTTCAATCCCGAGAATTCAAAAAGAAATCACTTGATACTTCGCTTTGACGTCATACTGCAACACAATTGGCCTATCGAACAAAGCCTTCTCCATATTAGGGTTTCCTTTGGCGGGAAAACGAAGAGTCCATGTCTTGATCTTTTCACCTATTGGCTGATAAAACAAGCAACGAAAACTTACCGAAACCATTGTTCAAGGTCATAAGAAAATCGCTCTATACCAGTACGTAAGACTCTTCACTTACCATTCCAAACAGCAGTGAAAGAGTCTCCCACTCCACCCATGTTAAAATAACCTCCAGCGAGGGTCTCTGGATAATTAACAAAAGAAATGCATAAAACACAGAAAGAGAAGGGAGATTGTTTTCTTGTTAGTATAAACTTAAAGGCGATAAAACGGTCACACATGTTTGCCCTGGTCATTCGAATGCCCGTGGTTTTAGAAGTAAACATGGCTCGAAGTTTTTTTTAGTTTGTAATTTTGTAGTTTGATGCGGTAGCACAAACATAGTGAATTCTCAAGTATCGATGATGTATTTGCTTGTGAGGAGCGATAAAAGGAACGAAAATATTAAATTGACACAAGAACCGGAAATTTTTGCCGAGCAATAATCTCATGTATACCTTCCCATCGATGTGCATCACAACCGGGTTATCAGGCCAGAGATTTTCTGTAATTATAGTCTAGGGAAGAACCTATTCCCCATAGATACAATCTTAGGTCAGACACTGCTTGTACAGTTTGGTGACTATAGCCATACCCGTTGTCAGACCTCGGCTCTAAGAAATCATGCCATCGTTACTCAGATCAGAGCAGCAATTTAACATATACTCATTTGGAATTAAAACTATAAATACGTTCATACACTCTCGTACTTCCCTCAAAAACCATACCCGATTCCAGACCAAAATGGGCAAAATCTATACACGCTTTCAGACCAAAACCGCGCAAAAAACCCTGCCCTTTAGGGCGGCACATACCTATATCACTTGTATAAGGGAGTACCCCCCCCCCCCCCAACCCCTCCCGAGCTGTACACAGGCTATTTAAAACTTTACCCGGTTGTTGTATGACAGGAAACTAAGTGCAGCTAAGGATCCCACCATTGCAGCAGTCGCCCTGTGAACAAGCTACAAAACAAACAATTAGAGCCATTTCTTTCCTAATAGAATGAATAACAGTACCCCGGTTAAGAATGTCTGCGAAGCCCATTTTCCGTTCGTAAATGGTCGTTGCCATTTTTAACGGTCGATGCCCCTATTGGTAACCAAGCCTTTAGTCATGATGGATGTAATATATTCTCTGGATTAAGTTATAATAAGGCAAACAATACGTTTTGGACTAGTCTTAGAAAGAACGAAGCCAAGTTGAATTTTACGTTACAAAATAATGGATAGGGCTAGGGTCACCTGTTATTGGTGTAACAGTTACGAAAGACAGCTTGCTATTGTATGTACTTAATTTTTCCGGAATTTCGGCGGGTCGGTGTTAGTGTAGTGATAAAAGTGAGAGATTAGGATACGAATGGTCCGGGTTCGAGAACCAGGTTCGACCCTGGGTTGCGATTTTCTTTCTTTTAAATAGAAAGGCTTTCAATAACAGGTCAAATTTTTCTAAGTGTCTTAAAAATGGCAGCGACCGTTGACGAAAGGGACAACTGCGTCTGCGAAGTAGCCCGAGATCCATGTCTTCAGCCCCTAGCGGGCTAAACGAAGAACCAGAAATGTATTTCGAATTTCCCTTCAATCTGATTGGCACATAGGCAATGGCTTTTTTTAACAGTCCAATCATGGCGCGTACTCAAAGCGAGGGCTCAGAAGAAGGATTTTGGCACTAGTTTGCAGACGGACTTAACCAGGCCCCAGTGGTTCAAAAGGCGGATAAGCTATCCACAGGATAAATCTCTATGGCGAAATAACAGGGGTCTTTTTTGCATGAGCATGCGCGACTGCTGACTTGACAAAGAGCACGCGACCAGTGACAGTGACCAGGTCAAGTGGGGAGATGAAATTTGATACTAGCTCGTATATGTTAAAGCCGGTCTACTTCGCTTTTGTTAACACCATGTTAGAGTTGTTTTTGCAAACTACATATTTTGTTAAATTCCGAACACATTCGCCAAGACCAACAGGCAAAATAGTCGCGATGATAGCTGTGAGACGCGCCATTTTGATGAAGGCAGACCCTGCGGTGAGCCTCCATGCACATCGCTTGTTCAGCGGTCGCGCATGCTCATGCAAAAAAGACCCCTGTTTGGCGCAATTGGTTTTCCTGATGGTTATCCACTGGATAGTGATTTATCCTATGGATAACCCTATAACTTTTGAAGAACCGGGGACAGAAGTTTAGTTCCGTCTGTGGCGCAGGCCTACTTTATAGCGGGAGACTGGTGATTCTAACAAATTTCTATTATAAAAATCCTTTATGAACAAAAGGCAGTCGTTTGTTTTATTTTGTACCTCAAATATGATGAGCACATACACTCCCAGTAAGATGATCAATGCCCCAATAACCTGCAGCAAAAAGAGGTACAAAGAATCAAACACTGTTTAGAAACGGACCATTAGAAAAGTTAAGGGTGGGGGGGGGGGGGGGAGGGGGCGAAGTACAAAAAAATTCATGCAATGGAAAATTAATTAAAGAAATAAGGGAAATGTTGACGAAAAAATATTCACGGAGCTCAAAAATTCTCCACCCCTACCATAACTTTCCTAATGGTCCGCACGCCTTATCGAGTCGCCATTATTCTTTACTTGCCGTTTGTTATATTACTTTCGCCCGCTTGGGTTATGTTAGAATCGGTTAAATCCAAGCTGTAGCGCCGATTCTAAGAAAATTTTCGCGAAATTTAGTTCGCTTTGAGACGATGTTTCAACAAACTTCGAATTTTACTTAGGGCGCAAAATTTATTTCATCCACTTTCGTCCGCATTCAGAGCCGGGTTGTCTTGACTACTACCTGAATATTGTTTTAGATTATGTACTGGTCTTAGAAAGATTAAAGGCATATAATTATGGTCATTTTTCAAATGGAACAAATGCCGATTAAAATCAACACAGACCTTGGGTTAATGGACAGAACTGGGACAGAAAAGAATCCGAATCCATTCATCTGAACAAAACCTGACCAATGTAACTGACAGAAAGAAATAGCTAAGTTTTGCTTGCATTTTGGCGTCAAAACTACGGCCACTTTTCATGCGGAACAAAGGTCAATATTTATCTACAGAAAAACGGACCCTTGATTGACAGAGAGAACATAGCCTCAATCATTTCAGTGCGGATTTCGGGACAAAAAGCTAAACTACGTTACTGACAGCGACAAATATCAACTATCTTGACTTTCAAAGAGATGCTTGAATTTTAGCATCTGATGGTTTTCTATAGTGAAACTTTGCACTTTGTCAACGATGTTCTGGAGGAAATATATATTATAAACTGGCGCTTCTAAACATCTTCGTAAGGGCTTTTCGTAGGGCTTACAAAAGGAGGGGCTTACATGCGTGGGTAATTAAAACCGAAATAGAAAAAGCGCTTCGATACAAGCTTTAGCGCTGCAGATCAAAATACGTTTTGCATTTACAGGTTTTTTAACTAAGCTTCAAAAGTTCATAATAAATCGAATTCACTTCAATACAAGCTAGAGGAAGAGGGGGGGGGGGGGGCATATATCCGGCGGGCTTATTATCGAATTTTTGTTTTCTTTAGTTTTGTTTTGTTTACAGATAGATAGGCCTATAACTTCTGCCTTCTCCACAGGCTTTCCCGAGGCTAAGTGGGATTGGGGAACTCGCGAGCACGCGAGACAAGCGAGAAGCGCGAGAGAGGGATGATGGGAACGAGCGTAAAGCACTTCCCATCACTCCCTTCGTCCCCGCTTTCCTTAATAATTAACTCAAATATCCCCCAGTGATCGCGAGCAACTGGAGACGAGGCAGCTATAACTTGACGCAGGGGGGGGGGGGGGGGTGGGTGGGGGTATTATAAGTAGCAGTTTACAGTAATTTAATTGGAGAAATTTCTTACTTGATTATTCAGAGTGACAGGCTCCTCGTGTATGATATAGGAAAAGGCGATTGGATAGGAAGTGTTCAAGGTTAAAAACAACATCAAATGCGTTCCACTGCAAATAATCACACAAAAGCAGATCACGAGGGAGCAAGGGTGGGGCAGTGGTCAGGAGAGCACGTGGCCAGAAAACTCCAATGACAGGGAGGTTCTTGTGGATTATGCTTTGTTTCCCAGGAATAATGATAACAGCGGAGAATCCTGCGCAAATATTCGCCTCTGGTGCGGGTGCTATTAACATGCAACAAACACTACTAAGCATGCATTTGAATCGACCTTTCCACCGTTTTCTTTCAATTTTTTTCATGGACAAGTCAAGGAAAATCCGTCGACTCCGATGTAAAGAGCGAGGAAAATGATATAGCTCCTCAAGGTCGCAAAACTTTAAAGGTGTTTCTAGTGGGGGCACAAATTCCCCCCCCCCCCCCCTATACAAAAGTCTCTAAAATTTTGCAACTTTGCGAAGCTACATCTTCAATCACTTAAGACGTATCACTTTTAAACCTGGTAAGTTTACTAACATGAAGGCGCTCTTTCCAGCGGTGTTGACGGATTTTCCTTAACCATGGAAAGGTCTATTGAGGCTGGAATGAGACTGCAAAACAGCTCCTGGAGCGGGAGCGAAAACGGGGATTAAGATTAGTGGGACGTGTGAGGCTCATGCGCTTCAGTCGCGCCCAAATAGGGAGTTTATACGACGTTTTTGAGCGACGCCCGTGAACCGGAGGTGAAACCTTCTCCGTTTTAATATGCCTTGATGCGACCAAATTTGTATTGCTAAGTGTCTTTACTCTGACAGAGACGATCTGGTAGAATATTTGTTCAAAATCACGGCCCAAGATTGTAAACGGTCCACTTCCGGTTGACGTGTGTCTCTCAAAAACGTCGTTGCTTAAGCTCCCTTTGCCGGTGCTATGTTCGCGCCTTTTAACCCTTTAAGCCCCAGTAGTGACCAAAGATCAATCTTCTCCTTACAATTATCCATACACTGTAGAAAGATACGTTATGAGAATCAATAAAATGATCAACCAAGAGAAAATACTTTGATCTTGGAACAAATTCTCTCAACTAATTCTTTAAGGAAATGTATGGAGATCAGTTTGGAGAATTTGTATGTGGATACTGGAGCTTGAAGGGTTAAACCGATTTTGAGAAGAAGAAAAAAAACCGACTGTTTTGCAGTCCAGGCTGGAATTCAACAAAACAATGATAACATTTATGAAAACACTGACCTTAAGTTTGACTGTAATCTTACTTCCCTGGTAACTATATTCTTATACTTTTCAATGGATGTAGAACTACAGTTGACACCAATCTGTTCCTGATGTGACATGAAATAATACGTATATCCTATATTATTATTATACATTGTGCTCACTATCTGTCTTTTCATTGGCTAAGGGCATACAGTTAATTTTGGGAACCAGCGCAACCTACAGAATAGTTGTCTGCTGGCAGATAACTGACAAATCTGTAGGTAGTGCATGCAAAGCATGATTTCCAAGAGCAATTTGTTGTGTTATCTTAAAACGTTAGAATTAAAACTTAATGCTCATTTATGCTCATTATAACCGAGCTCCACGCAAGCACTTCGCGTGCGCGAGCAGAGCCCCATACCGAAGAAAATGTGGTAATCTATTCATCCGAATAATTTTGGTAATCACGTGACCGTAAGTACACCCGATCGCCCGTCTGTACCACAGGGAAAGAAATGTTAAATGTTAAACTTTCTAGCTAGTGTGGGAGCCTAACTTTAATTGGATGTCTATTTATTAACGGCCGGGAGCTTGGCTAAATTTATATATTACGGCAACCTCATTATGCATTATACTTCAAGAACGGTACGTTATAATGTTGAACCTTGATTGCCCGGACTTTGATTTACTGGACTAATCAAATATCTAAACTAACGTGTACCTTGTCTAAAACCTTTGTTACTCCAACGCATGAATCAATATCGCTACTGGAGTTTGCAAGGGCAATGGTGAGATTGTGCTCTGAAACTGCAAGACAAGCAAGCATAAAACTCTTTTCAGCACAATTGAATTACTTAAACAGAAGACGAGTCTTGACGTTACAGTACTATGTGAAACAGGTGTGACGGAATTCTAGGGTTCTCCAGAAAATAGATAGATAGATAGATAGATAATCTTTATTTATCCACGGTACAAAATTCGTCAGCTTTAAAAAATACCTAATACTAATACTAATATAATAAAAATAAAAAGCTGCTTCCACGAATGCCGTGCCTTACAGTTCTTTGAGAAATCGTTTAAATTGCCCAAGGGACTCTGCTTCCCTTAAGTTACTAGGAAGACTGTTCCAGAGAATGGCGCCACTATAGCTGAAGCTGTTTTTGTAATAGTTTGTGCGCGGTAATGGAACATTGAGTTTATTTTCAGAGTCCCTTAGGTTATATGCGACTTCTCGTCTTTCAAATTTAGAACTAAGATAGGATAAAATAAAATTTAAATTTAAGTAAGCAGGAGAAAACAATTTAAGTACGCGGCAATAGATTAGATCGAGGGGAGCTCGCTTGTGGAGGTAAGAAGGGAGGATTACCCATCATCCATTGGAGCAGTCTGGGGGCCTCCCCAAGAAAAAAACACTAGAAGGGAGCTTCAGCAGCTAAGAAGGTGACGGCAGCGGAAACAGCCATATTAAAAGGTCTTCGCCTTTTTTTTTTGTTTCTCAAATTTTGCCGCGATTATTTGAACTCACTTTAAATGCCTAAATGTAGGTAAATTTCCCAGATAAATATTGAACAATAAGTTTAGATGGGGAAAGAAAACTACGTAGGATGCATTTACTTCCCCAATATCACGCTGCAGTCGTCAAGGGATGGCAAAGAAATGTACATAAAACAGTGATGCACCTGCAGAGCTGTTGTTTTGTTTATTTAAACCTGTTACTCTTATGACGTCCTCGTTGCCAT
This sequence comes from Porites divaricata, assembly GCA_038088405.1. Taxonomy (NCBI): domain Eukaryota; kingdom Metazoa; phylum Cnidaria; class Anthozoa; order Scleractinia; family Poritidae; genus Porites; species Porites divaricata. The sequence goes on from JBBMOI010000003.1 coordinate 40,172,518, forward strand.
GGCCGTTGCGGGTGCTAACTTAAAGATCCCATCCACACGAATATTTTCGAAACCGCAACTTTTTCTTTGAGGATTCTGTGTCCGTGCACACGTATCCAGTGAATCCGGCATGCGAATCCGCAACTTTTTGAGTCCGCAACTTTTTGTAGGCGTTTTTAATAGGACAATAATTATTATTCCACTTGCGCTTGTTGGATATGAGATGATTATAATATAGCCAACTCGACACTATGCGCTTCATTGGCTATCTACCATCTCATATCCAACACGCACCCGTGGAATAATTGTTTATAAATATCATTTAAGAATAAGGGGAAAGGGGAGGGAGGTTTACAAGACAGGGACGGCTAATTCCACCCCCTGAAAAAAGGGGGGGTGGGCTTGATAGAGAGGGGGGGAGGGGGGAGCTTTGAATAGAGGATTTGTGGTATTTATACACCACCCAGAAACCCAAAGCTGGGAAGTATACAAAATGTAACTACTACCTGCTCCTTATGATGCCCTACCCTTTCACTAATCTTATTAACCAACAGTGAATGATGGATTCTTGTGAGGTGGTGCTTACGTTTGAGATGAGGAACATAACCCTTTCAGTACTTTGACATAAAGTAGAATTTGAAAATTTTGAATTTTGTCGGCGGTCTCACAAAAGTTTTAGGACAGGTGTTTGCCACCCAGGGTCCTTAACCTTGACCCTATTTAAGGATGAAACAATTGAAAATTGATATCCTATGTAATTAAGGCCCAAACCTGAAATCAAGGGAAAAATAGAATGTAACAATTCAATGCTGTGAACTAATACTACTCATAATCCACCTGCTAATATGATGAGGGATAGTTCAGTCTTAACCCTTTAAGCACCAATATTCACATACAAATTCTCCACACTGATATTCATGCTCTTCCTTTAACATAAGTTGAGAGAGTTTAATAAAAGATCAAAGCATTTTCCCTTCAGTGATCATTTGATTAATTCTCGTAACCATTTCTCTTGTCAGCATATGGAAAATGTTAGGAGAATATTAGGTTAACATGATTTGTTCTTTTGTAACTAGGCACTTATGCACTTGAATTTTAGCCGATAAAATTTTGTTACGGCCCCTCACTAAGAATCAAACCACAATAACAAATTATGCCAGCAAGGGCAAAAATGATCCCCTATAATATACCTATCTAGTCCATACATGGAAGTACCCCACTCTACCCCACCCACGGGGAGGGTGTTAAATAGAGTCCAAGGATATTTCTAGTATGCTTACCTTCACCTTCCTCCACAAAAGGTCCGGATACAATAATAGATACAACAGCATCTCCGCTATCATTAAGTTTAAGGCCTGAAGGACAACGTATAAAGTTAAGGCTAATAGTTTACTGATTACTGATTAGCATCACAGTATAGCAAATTGGTGCTCTTACAGTGATTTAGTTATTGCCTTCAACGTTAGGAGAATGCAACACATAGTCTTGAGATTCCCTGTGGTAATAAGTTGGGATTCCTGTGGTACTCAAGGGTGACCTTTTGCGGTACTCATTTCATCATACGTCTGCATTTTCTGCACCATCTTGAATAATTTATCTCGTGGGCACAAAAATGTTAAATACCGTAAATCCTCTATTAAGCCCCCCGGGGGGCTTATTTATTTCAAGCCCATTTGAGGGGGGGCTTAATAGAGACGGGGGGCTTATTTGAGAGGGGGGGCTTATTTAATTTAGAAACGACGATGGTATCAGTTCTCCATAAAGAACTAGAATACAAAGTGGAAAAGCTCAAGTACAAGAAGTTTTAAGTCATGCAGCCGAGGATCAGAATGAAATCTGAACTTCCAGTTGGTAATAAACCATCCTGGATCAGTCCACACGGAGTTTTGCGGTCGTGATTGATTAATACAGCTTATCATTTATTAGTGAAGAATAATTGGGGGTGGGGAGGGGGAACTTAATAGAAAGGGGGGGCTTATTAACTTTCTTCCCCTGAGAAGGGGGGGCTTATTAGAGGGAGGGGGCTTATTTGAGAGGGGGGGCTTAATAGAGGATTTACGGTACCATTAATTTGTCTTATGGTCTAAGCAATGGTTGTGTGGCGCAGTGGATAATGCATTGCCCTTACACGTTGAAGGTCTCAGGTTCGACTCCTGCCAGGTGAGACTCTTTTCCTTTTTTTCGTAGTAGTTTTGTTTTGTTTTCTATTTCATAGGAAGCGTTTTGCAGCATCAATTTATTAGGAAATAACGTCACATTTGACAGTAAACCTGAAAAAGCTCAAACGTACTTCCTAATCTGAGATTACTACTAGTAAATACTGTTAAGGTATCCTGGGACTCATCTTGTGAGACATCATGAGTCCCAGTCCAGAACCAGTGAGTCCCAGGTCAAAAAACAAGGCCCAAATTGAAAATGCTTGGGCCTTTATGTAGCCAGATAGCTCACCTGAAGACTGGCTGTACATTACAGTATACGGAATTAAAATATGTTCCTTCTATTTTGAAGCACAACAAAGACTAAAAGCAATATGCATTTTGTTAAACAACCGTGACAGCCATAACTGCCACAGAAATTACATGAACAGGATATTTCTACAATTATACCACTATATGAGAAACTTCTGCAATTTGATTGGCTTAGACCAGAGGTATTTCAGCAGTTTCAGCTTTGAAATACCTACATGTGAAAATTACAAACGTTTTGTGGGTAGTAGTATTTAAGCAATAGAAAGTGTGGTATATTGCTTTTATAAAATAACTTTAAAGCATGTTTCAGTTTTCTATGAGTTTACTGGCTTAATAAACCATAGGTTTTTAACCAATCAGAATGCATGTACTATATTAGCAACTTATTTTTATGAAAACAAATAATAGCATGATTTGTATGTGATATTTGGCATGAATACCACTCATGACATTTCAAAATTGCCTCAAATTTCACTCGCCTAACGGCTCATGAAATTACATACAACAATAATTCGAAATATCACTTGTGGTATTTATGCCCAAATATCACTACAAATCATGCAATTACCTACAGCTGTATACAAAGACATGTTTATATCAATCGATTGATCGTGAAAATTATCTTTGTGTCCTACAAGGTGCATGCCATGAATTACTTTGCGTCTTTGGGGATATTTATACGTCTGAGTGACGATCAAGTTGCAGAGGTACCAAAATCACAGCTCCCCTTCAACCTCTTCATCTACAAAGGCTACAGTGGCGAAAAAAGTCACCCAAAATGTGAATTTGAGCTACTTCAAACTTCTTTGCCCTTATTCAATCTTGTTTAATTTGTCAAATGTTAGCGATTTTTCTGGAGTTAAATTCTGAGAGACTGTATCAAATTTCAGAAAAAGAAAACTTAAATAAAATAATGTTTTCCCACATTCACATCCTTCATAAAATGTGAAATCATAGGAAGTTTAACATTGTAGTCATGCAATAATGGCAAAGAAATGTACAAAAATCATGATGCACATTCAAAGTTGTTGTTTTCCTTATCTAACCTAGTGCTTTTTAGCCATTCTAGTTGCCTTCGCCATAGTTGTTAATGATAAAGCTCCCTAACGTCTTAACAGTTTTGTTGCCAATTGCAGGTTACAGTTTGGATAAAAGGATACATTCTTTGGATGAACCGCCCACTACCATAAGGTGTTCAGTGTCAGGAACTTCTTGTTTAAAGCAAAACAACACCTGGACATTAACAAAAACAATACCTAATAAATATATTAATTAATTGGTAATAACTATTAATATCATGGCTGTTTTAAATACCTGTATTATCAACAATAAGCTTATTCTGGAAAATTCCAGAAAGAATAGTCACAGATCTTTTACTTATCAATGTTACTTACTGAGAGTGCCAAAACCACTAGAAAGAAAAACCAAGGTTTCAATTTCTTTAAAGTATTTCTGTAAAAAAAACATACAAACAAAGAGCTTTTACAATTGAACAGTAATAAGCAAAAACTATGATTAACTGGTAAATTGAAGTTATGAATATACAAAAATCATAATGAGAACTGCTGGGTGTAGAATTACATGAAAGAAGATCATCGCAGTTATATTCTTTCATGTAATCTTTACCACCCTGCAGTTAATTCTCATATATGATTTTCATAAATTTCTAACTTCATCATCATCCTTTCACGGGTTTATAATGAACCAATTCAATGACCTGCTCTCAGTTGGTGCTTGTTTGGTAAGAGCGCTGCACCAGTATCACTGAGGTCAAGGGTTCAAATTCTATATTGGTCAGATTTTTTCAGGCTTTCTTTGCACAACTACAAAAGTTGCATCTATAACTGCGATGATCTTCTTAATTGGTAAATTACACAGAATTTACTGGAGGTCAAAACTAAAGGTCAAAATTAATGCCTTATTATATACAGCAAATTGTGCAGTTTTCACGGATTATAATTATTTCCTGTAGAATACATAGATTCACAAGAGTATTATTTTACATAAATTACACCTGGATTTTTGAAAACCGGTTAGCAAAAAAATAAACTAATTCTACTACTGGACAATTTAAAACAATCAAAAAGAATTTTAATTATTTTTTTTTTGAGTGAAATGCAGTCAAAAAGTGCCTGGTTAAGGCTTACATAACAACTTAAATAGCTAGCAAAACACTACTTTTTTCTCGGGCTGATAAATGACAGGATTTCACATGAAATAGACAGTTACAAACATTGAAACATAGTACACAAATTATCAGCTTCTGATTTGCAAAAACTGGCCTATGGTTCAAAGCCAAGAGCCCACTGAACCAGACCTAGATCCTTGAACTTTCCTGAGTCGAGAATTGGTTTTGTGAGGCACAATTGCCTAAGCTAAACACCGACAAAGAGTTTTTATGGCTGGTGGTACAGAATAGTTTAGTAAAACAGCTCAACCATGAGACCACATTCCTGAGTTCTGCCTGTGAACACCATCGAGAAATAACACAATCATACACTTTTGCAGCTCTGATAATGATAACACTATCCACAACCACACAGAATCTTCTCACATTTAACACAAGAAAAATATCATCAAATAACTCGGAAAAACTTGGTCTTTATGGCAGACAAACACCTCTAGACTTTTCTCTTACACTCGTCTTATTCAAGTTCTCAGATGTAAAGTCATATATATATGGTCAGCAGAAGGGCACAGTCTTGGCCCGGGTCAAACTTCATCTGCAATTCTGCTTTTGCCTAGTAGAATTGATGCCAAGGACCCTGTTCCAATCAGGCCAAAGGAATTTTTGTTATTTTCTGACCAATTAATCAGAAAAGAATCGACTATGATGTAAGCATGAAACTTTTACATCACAGTAAAAATTTCTTCATTTCTTTAGAAAGGAAGAGAAAGACTATGTTAAATACCTTGGTATTAGTTCTCATTGACTCAAATCTAACTTGGAAGCATCATATATCATATATTTCCTAAAAGATCAGCAAATCTCTTGGAATTCTCACAAGATTGAGACACTTTGTTCCCACTCACTTGGTACTCTACTAGGCATATATCGATCTTTGATCCAGCCCTACATGATGTATGGTCTTGCTTTATGGGGCCAAGCCGCTCAAACAAACTTGGACAAGCTATTAATTTTGCAAAAACACGCTCTTTGTTTAATTCACTTTGCTCCATTCAGACCTCCATTCAGCAGAGGATGTTTGCGCGTACTTATTTGTTTTAATTTAATTCAATTTAATTAATAACTTATGATAATCAATACACTTCAATAATAATTATTATTTATCTTCAAAAAAAAAGAAAAGTGAACAATATCGCACCTTTCTGTCTCAGCCTGGATCGATCAGGGTGAGGGTAATGACTAGGAGCTGTTTGTAAGTTGTTTCCTTAGTGGTCGCGTCCCAGAAAACAATAACACATCATTGTTTATCATTATTTCCCATTGTTTCATGCTTAGGGTATCGAACCAATTGGCTTTTAGGGTTAGAAGAGCTGCTACATGACCAGGGAGATTGATCCACTTAGCCAAACGAAACGAGAATACGGTATGATATTGGATGATGCAGACTCTGCAATTGTTATTAACTTTGTTTCATCTCAGAGCTTTACATGATACTCTCCAGGAAACTTTTCTCAAGGTGTTCCTTTTATTCGGTGCTTCTCTGATTCGTTCAGAGTTTAAATTCAGTTGCCTTGCACGGGCAAGGAAGGTTATGCCGCTATTCAGTATGCTTTCCTTCTCCAAATGAGGAGAATATGGACTGCGTGACCGGCTTACGGGATGTTTTTGTGTGAGGCAAGGAGCTGGAACTACTGTTTTATGCAAGCCTGCTTTCTGTTTCTCTCATTTTTACCTTTCTAAGGCTGTTAATTTTTATATACATAGTTCGTAGTCAGCCCTTTTTACCTAATCCGTGTTTTATACTCAGTCCGTAGTCCGCATTTTATACGTAGTCCGTGTTTTATACTCAGTCCGTAGTCCACGTTTTATACCTAGTCCGTATTTTATACCCAGTCCGCAGTCCGTGGTCCGCAGTCCGTGATCCGCAGTCCGCAGTCCGTGTTTCATACTGACCGTAACTGATACCCTTTTCTGGGCCAAAAACCTCTGATTTCTACACCTTATCGCAGACTGCACCGCTTTATAAAGCCCTTTCCCTTCACATCCGAACACAAGTATTGTATGTGCTCCCTGAGGTCCGTAGCCTGCATGACAGGCGCTTTATGAGCCAAGCGGGGCTCGCGTTCGCCCCGCTTGGCTCATAAAGCGCCTGTCATGCAGGCTATGAGGTCCGCTTCTGTGAAAATGCGGTGTTATCATATGAACAGAATATAGCTCCATTTTTTTATACTTGCCTAATACGTTTCCATAATGGCATATCCTCGAGTTCAAAGCTCACAGGAAAAACAAGAGGCCTTGTTCCATGGCTATCGCTGTAGTGATCTTCCCGTGTTAATAACGGAGCATTCTCCACGGGGTCATCTACACAGTGTATTTCATGAACTGGACTTGACCGTGGAGACTGAAAAGGTGGGCTTTCCGCCTCATTTAGAGATTGGCAAGAACGGAAAGGACTGCTCTGATTCGTACCAGGTGGTGTTTGACTGCCGGGATCGAGGTCGAAGTTTCGCCTTGAAATATTCATTCTATCTCCAACAGTGCCGAGAAAGTTAGCTTCCCTCAATAATTAACCAGTATATAGACGTGCACTAAGAGTAGTAGCATCTCAGCTTGAAAATGTCTGCAGATCATAACGTCGGTTCATAATAAATCCCCCAGTTTCTAGGAAAAGCCAAACTTCTGCAACTTGCCCCTGGTTCCCCCTGCTTCTGGGTTATCATGAAGCCGATGACCGCTTACCAAAAAGACAACACCGAGGCTCAAAACTCGCAAGAACGAGACGCAACGTTTGAGGGTCACGCCATTTTTGTCACGCCACTGCAAGCGTGTTTTTCGTTCCCACGGGGTTTTTACTTCGATGCTGAGAAAGCAAGCTTTATAACGTAAACCAATAGAAAATTCGTTCCTTTACTTCATAGATAACTTGAAAAAAGCTTACAGCGCTTACTTTCTGTGAACGGGTAGGGGGGGATTACAGAATGAATTGTTGATATTACTGTGTAGATTTTTTTTAAGACGAGACTAATAATATGCGCATGCATAGCAATTTTATACTTTCATACTTTATCAATTTTTTTTGCATTTCTTAAATATTATTATACTCGGAGATACTAACTCTCTCGAGCTATTCTAAATCCGAGTTTGAATACAGTTATATGTACGTACGTATGGATAACCCTTTATAAACGCCATTTATTTTCTTGTGATTTCATGTGACCAATGCCCTATTTTCTTTTACATTTTGAATTATTAACATGAAACCATCTAAGTAACTACGATCAAGAGGGAATCGTAAGACCCTGGCAATTTGCCCACAACATGCATACGTTCTTGAGCGAGCGAAAAATTAAAGTTCAGTAAATTAACGATGGTTTTCACAGTGACGTCATCAAATTGTAAAGTCAAATGGTTTTACGAATTCTTGTTTACACCAGGTTGAAGATAAACAAAAAGTAAATCTTTGTATAAGCTTCCATTCCCGTAGCATGTTTCATTTCAAAAATACAGCATTTTGAACTTCCGAGTTTCCACAGTGCGTGACACCAAAATAGGAATGCTGTCTCGTTGAAAAAAAAGTCTCTCCTCTTGATTTTCAGCAGTATAACCATTTCAAGTATAAGAAGATATGTTTATGCTCACGAATGCTAATTTTCGAGTGAAAAGAAAGAGCTTTTATAGAAAAAGTGAACTCCAGAAGTTTTTGTTGATTTCCGGCGGCCATATTGGTGCACCAAAACGGTACACCAACATGGCGTCTCAATACAAAGTTTTACAGAGGTGCGTGAAACGTTTCGGAAAATAACTCAGAAAATGTGGGCCAGAAAGACCTGAGACTTGGAAAAATTGTTCATATATTAGTCTTTTATAAAATTTAATTCTCTTGGCTTCTTCCACTGGACGGTTTCCAATTTATTATTTTTATTCCGTGACAGTGAAAACAATCTTTAGATTTAGCCAAGCCTATAAACAAATCTGTACAATAAAGAAGCTTCCGTTTGTTTTCTTCTAATAAAAGCAGCTAGTAAGCTTTAACTGGGAACTCGCCAGTGGGCCCCTGACCCTACAAATTTCATCTGTTGCATCACACGCACTGTTTGCTCCGTTACTTTTTACCTTTACGAATCAATAAAACTGACCGACAGCTGTGGACTTGTCTGTATGGATCTAAATCTCTACACGGACGGCGCGAGCAGCCCCGCTAACCGGACGCTCACCCCTACGGTACTGATTTAAAACCATTATAGTGCCTTCTAGTCACAAGCAATCGAGCGCGACGATCTGACCTGAAAACAGGGGACTGTAAACATCCCCACTTAGGGTAACCAATGAAAACGTCTGGCCATCGCAACCATCTTTCTGATGCTACCTGCACTCAAGATGCAGGGCAAATGCGAACAGAATTACGTGTTGGTCACGTGACGCTAGCAAGAAAGAATTATCAATAACTGCGCGGTGAGCCAGCCAGGTAGCCGCTTTACCGGGCTTGCTCGGACCATGTCTTATCTGATATCCTCTTTAAACAGGCGCTGTGAAAATTTCAAGATCCCAAGATCACTGCTCGAGCAACCGGGATCTCGGAAATTCTAAATACTCTCATCTTCGCATATTTAATTTACAACCTTGAGTTCACTATACATTCAAAGGGCGTGCTTCTAAAAGCAGGTTGCTGAACAATCATAAAGTTTAATGATCTCAAACCTCAGACAATTACTGTCTCTGTACCTGGAAAACATCTCGTGAAAGAAAGACCGTCCGTTTCGATCTAAGGTAGGGAAAAATTATCAGAATTCAGGTCTTCGTTTCCAATTTGCTAAGAGAAAACCGGCTGATTTTTCTGATATATACATAAGGAAAAATTCAAACCGGCAGCCTGGCTCAAGGGCTGTTATATGAAGAGATCCTAACTTATAATCGTATTTTTTTTCCTTTAGCATTCTTTGTTTTAAGCAGAATTGAGGAGACAAGGAAATTCTCAGTGTGCTAACTCTGCCCTAATCATACCCCGAATACGTTCAATAGCATACTGTGGCTACTTCTGGTTGGGGAGTCGAGATCATTTTAATAATAAAGTAAAACACATCATTTTGCATTAAATTAAGACAATTATTACCCTGGGTGCCAGGGGCCTTTCATACGCGGTTTCCGGGCCGAAGACGCGTCGGCCTGCGGTCGACGAAGCTCCTCGTCGCACGCGAGAACAATCCTCTGGTAGTCAGGGTAAGTGACTATAGAATTAAAAGACTGTAATCATGCTATTTATCCTCCCCTCGTTTTAATGACATGGGAATGTAATGCACTAAGATCTGTTGTCACTCGAAAATCCAACATAATTTTAAATGTCCAGATCTATAAATGTTCTTTTAGAATGGGTTGAAAACTTTGAATTATTGTTTTACTTGGTATAAATATTTTATTTGGTGTTTAAGAAATTGAAGTTCAGGGTTTAATTCAGGTTCTGGTTCTACACTTTTCCACACGGACCCTTTACTCCGAAAAGCAAACTCTATCCAAAAAACTACATACACTCTTCTAATTTTTTGATCAAAGCGATAAGGGTATTTTAAGGCTCTATTGTCTTATACACGCGTGTCACTCAAAGATGTCAGTTCTCAGGTGCTTAAGCGACTTATCAGTTCAAGTAGTTAGACGATCGACGCTAAATAGATTCGAGGTTCACTTCAGAGTTCAAGGTCCTACAAAAAAACTAGTTCAATTTCAAAAGGTTCCGTAATGTCACGCACGAATTCTGTCACATGGTGTAACCTACTCAAATACCACCGATAACGGTTTGTTTGTAAACACGATCTTGTGGAATTAGATCTTTCTCGTGAACTCAAAGGCTATTTACATTTTGCGGTTTATCAGCAAGAATCAAGAGTTAAGCGTACCTTCATGGCACGAAGACTTGGCATAGAATTCTTGTGTGACCCTCCTTTATCACCTCCCATTTCATCCTTCGCCTCTCCCCTTCCAGCTTTCAAGTGAACAACGGGGTCATAATTAATATAACTATTTTACATTTTTTTTTTGTTAGTGGCACTCAAGAGCATGTGGAAAGAACACATTTGAGACAAACTGCGAGTGAAGGTCAGTGCTGGATACTACAAAAACTGTTTTTCTTTTTTCCAGCGGTAAATTGTTATGTTTTGTTTAGTCCTGATCAGTAATTAATTTTCATATTTAGACCTGAAAAACTGTTGAAACCTTGAAAATACGCAAAAACACCTTTCCAGCTGATGTTATAATTATCGGGACATTCGAAAAACAGGTCTTCGGCTGCTCAGTGGGAAAAGGGAGGACAGCGGAACGAACATGACGAAAGCCGAGGCAAAACGAGAGGAGCTCAGTCTATTGCTCTCTGATTTTTGCGTCCTACCCGTTATTCAGCTTTTTTTCACGTTCCCCTACCAAGGAACCTGGTCTCAAGTTTCGTAGCCGGCGAACGCAGATGTATTTCTGGTCGTCGCTCTTCTGGTGAAGACTAAGGGGAAGCGACGACGGAAAATACGTCTGCGTTGGCAGGCCAACGTTTCGGAGTCGACCCCATTTTGTTTTCTCGTCGTTACTTCGAGAGATTTCTCTCCGGGCACTTCGGTTTCCCCCTATCCTGAAAACCCAAACTTCCATGGAACGTAAAATACTGTGAAATGAGTTCTTGAGTTCCGAAGCGCTTCCGTGGGTGAAAAAAAAACTGATCGGAAATTGACAAAACACTCGATTTTATTCTTCGTTTGCGAAACACCACTTGTAAACACAAAAGCCCAACACAACTCACTGTCAGAGAGAAAAATGCAGTTGTTAATTAATATATTCCTCGAAAAAAAAAAGAAAAGGAGACTCGGAACCCTTCCGTTACATCATAATAGCTTAAATCCTTTTGTGTAAAAAGCTAGGTCAATTGCCAACCTCAGATAGTCCTTAGGGCCTTTCTGTTAGAAAATAAGAGTTGCGGGCCGGAAAACAAAAATAATGCACGATTTCTTTTCTTTATTTAGGAGCGCAATATGGGGCTTGTTGTGTTCAGTGTGATGGTCCGTTTGGATCTTAAAATCCCCCAACAATTTTCACTTTTCATGAGTATCATGATCACAGATCTAGACTGGATTCGGTTTGTGGTAATACCAGTTTGCTGTCCTTTCAAAACCACATTTTCTGAGATCCCAGTGGACAGCCCGGGTGACCTTATCGTGTCTCCCTGACTTGCACTGTTTCTGAGCGGGTGCGGTGCACTCTGCTAATAGATGGCTCACTGTCTCCTCTCTTTCTTTGTAGAATGTTAAATTATGATGGATAGTGATTTACAGATCCGATTTATAAGAATGAAGTGGATGCAGCTTAAACTTAAGCTACATCAACTAAGGAGAATTGCATTGTGACTCAGTATAAACTCCAGCTTAGTGTTTCTCTTATAACAGTGTGAGTCTTTTGAGTGGAGCACGTAGTTTCTCCCTTGGTAATAGTTTTTTGAAGCTTAACAGTCTTTGGACTGTTTTGTTATTGGCACTTTGTGATCAGCCAGGACTCCGGACTACCGAAAACAATTTCGCACTTTCCTTCTCTCGCTTTCCTCTCGTCCTCCTCTCCCTCTTCACCGATGCCAATAGCTGCGGCCGAAAGTCCAAGCTTTTTAAATTCAGTGTTCCACTTGGTCTCGCATTATAGATATCAGCGGCGAAACGACTATTATCGTAGAGTTCTCTAGGGTTAGAGCAGCTTTAGCCAAGCGTTGGAATAGCTGGAAGATTAACTTTTGCCGAAACCGGTGGGCATAATAGCGAAAATATCTTTACCGCGAGCCAAGTCGCAGACACTCGTCAAGCCTGAGATCATGGCAAAAAAAATAACGCCTGATCTCAGGTTAACACTCGTCCAAAGCACAAGACAACGCAGATTCATCTAGATTACACGCGTGATTCGCGTTGGCCATCTTGGTGATGAAAAACTGATGACCACGCTACTAGGTGATGATGTTAACTGTCACAATTGACCAATCAGAGGTAGGAGCTGATATACCGGAACAGGCCGTTAAAAAAATGCGTACAGGCTCCGCCGCCGTGTCTCTCCCCAGCCCCCGCGCGTTTTTCGCATTTCTTTGTACTGAACGACTTTTCACCACTATCTCGGAGCCTGGAACCGGCTACTACCTGGGCTTTCCATGTTCCGTTTCTATGTCACGTGTCACGAGTGATTACATGATTTTGGTGAAGTACACAAAACAACTTACTTACATGTAGTAGTAACCTACTTCCGGTTTACCCTCCAAGCATTCAGGCTTATGGATGCTTCGCTCGTTTGTCGGTCTTTTAAAAATGTGCCTAGATTTTATTGTTTTGACAAAGAGAACCTTAACAACACTTGCATTTGTCTTGACAAGAAAGCTTTAACATTATGGCGGCCTCTGTAGTCGATGCTTTTGAAAATGAACTTAGTTGCCCCATCTGTTATGAGGACTTTGAAGAACCAAAGTCCCTTCCAAACTGCGCTCACAATATCTGTCAGAATTGTCTTGAGAGAATGGCAAAAAGAAAAAGGAAGGTAATCGAATGCCCTGTTTGCAGAGTCGAGTCTGTTATTCCGAGGGGTGGAGTCGCAGCGTTTCCAAAGAATCATTTGTTAGTTCGATTGCTGGAGAATACCGCACTAAAAGAGAGAAAGTCTATGAAACTCGCTCTAGAAAACTGTAAATCAAAAGTGGAGAATGCTAAAGTAGACCTTAAAGAAACTGAAGACTTCTTTGCCACCGCTAAAAGTCAGGCCGAAGAAACGAAACAGAAGATCAAGTCTCTAGCGGATCAAGCTGTTTCTATTGTACGTAAACAAGAAAGGCAGATGTTTCATGAAATTGATCAAGGATTACGCGATAATTTGAACGAAGGAGCTTTTGCAACGCATAAAATCAACACTTTAAAACTGTGTGATAGTGCTAGCAGTTGCGTGCAAGTCACACGAGAAGAACTACAAAATGGCAGGATGAGCGCGAAAGACTCGTGTGAAGATTTGGTTCAGAAGTTGAACAATTTCTCCACACCTTTGGAAACAAGGATGGTCTGGGCAAAACGCGAATTCAAACAGTCTTTCAAAGTGTCACTGACAAACTCTGACTCATTGGAGAAATTCGTGACTGAAAAGAAGAGTTTGATTGGAGAGCTTAACATAACCACATCAACACAAGCTGCTCCGAGACTGCTAAAGTATTCGAGGTCAGGTTATATGATTCAGATTGTAGACAACAACTGCTTGCATGGGACAACACAGTTCTCCCCATTTTCAGTGTCAGTGTCTAGACTTGATGGCCACTTTGCTGTGTTGGATGTGGGTGGAAAAATGAAGTATGTGCACATTTTCAAAGAAAACGGAGTCCCCTTGAACAAATTTTGCATCAAGCAGGGTGACCCTTGGGATGTTGCCCTTTTGAAAGACATTGAAGTGGTTGTCTTAGATCGTGAAAGTAATCGTCTGTTATATTTCAATTTGCATGGGACTTTAAATGGTAAGAAAAAATCTGTAACTGCTCCTCCTCGAAAGAAAGTGAAGTTTTCATCCTTATCAGTTGATTTAAATGGCTATATCGTCATCTCATCATGCCCATGCTTTGATGAAACTGATACCATGCCATGCATTCTTATTTATAATCCATCTGGAGAACTTGTGTCATTGGTAGGGGAAGGGATTTTGGTGACACCTGAGAAGGCAGTCTCTCTAAATGGTAAATACTTTGTGGTGGACTCTAGCAAGCAAAGTGTGATAGTATTCAACAAAACGGGTTGTGTTATCAGAACAATTAGAGATTCACAGCTGGTAATTCCATCCTGTATTGCAGTGGACTATTCTAAACAGCTTCTTCTAGTTAGCGACAGTGGGAATTCTACAATACAAATTTACAACCAGCAGGGTAGAAAGCGGTGTTGGTTCCAAACGGAACATGCGCCAATCGGAGTTGCATTCACTAAAGATAGTGAAAATATATTGATTTGCTTCAGTTCCTGATAGACCTGTTTTTGAGAAATTGTAAATGCCGAGACTAGGAATGTGGTAAAGACGTGATATCTTATTTGCAAGCAGTTCAAATTATTCGAACACATTCCTAGTCTCGGCATTTACAATAATATTGTATTTTACGCATGTAAAATGTAAAAATGTTCTAGAAGTTTTAAAATCCTCAAAATATATTTCACTCTTATTTTGCAAGTAGTTCAGCTGATAGACCTGATGGCAAAGATAGTAAACTGCTGACATGTCGCCGCATGTAAGGGAATCCCACACAGTCTTGGATTCTACATTCCATGTCTTGGATTCCCGATTCCAGGTACAGGATTTCAGACTTTGTCAGTGGAACTTGGATTCTGGATTCCCATCTTAGCAGGATTGTGTGATTCCAGAAAATATCCATACCCCTCCCACGGATGGTTCTTCCGATTAGACCCTCCCCCACACCCTCGGAATTTCTGTTCCAGAGGGGTCATGTATAACCCCCCCACCCCCCAGGAATGTCCTATTTTCCTTTTCATGGTCTTAATTTCCCATATTTAGAGATAATCGACTGTGTACCGCTTAAAATTAACTATTCTCATCTTAAGACACATTTTTTTATAATCTTTGACCTATTTGTAATCTTTTACAAGGCAATATGTATTCCTTACGCAGGTCGAGCACGCTTGATAGACTATGAGCAGCCTCTCTTTTTATCAGTCCTTCCAGCGAAATGCGTGAGGCACGAGGACAGAGATTAATAAGTTTATGTCATCTCAAGAAAACATTTAGAACATAACTTTAAATTTGAATAAATATCATTCATTGAAATAAAACTATGTGAACATTTTCGAATTTCAAAACGAATCTACTGTATCTACAGATGTTACTAAAATGGGGAGCGGGGAGCGGGGAACGGGGAACGGAAGTCTAATAACCAGTAGTCAGCGGTATCCTCCATAAAAATCCCAAAAATGGCCGATCAAGAACCCGGTAAGATCGATGATGGAGAAGCGTCGAAACAACACTTAAGGTCGCTATTTTACTAATGAACTAATTATTATGCTCATGAGGTGCTTGAAATAATACGGAGGTAATAATTTCATGACATTTGTCACCTTTTTGCGTTTTACTGAACAACAAAATATGTTCCAACAGCAGTTGAAAGAAGCTACAGTGGGGACAAAAGCTCTCAAAGCACAGCCATATTTGGAACTCAAGTGATTCGATACTGTGTCTAACTCACAAGGCAATGAACTACTTTTGCTTGACGCGTTTCGTAGGGTTTTGGCTTAAATACATGCTGAAAGATAACGTAGATTGAAGCAGTCAGGTGTATTTCCTCGACAGTAATAGTGTGGCAGTGGAGCTCCTTCCTAGCTTATAAAACGTTTTTTTTCAGGCCCAAATTAAAACATGTTGACGAGGAGATAAAACTGTAAGTCTAATAATATTATATTTACAAACCTATGATGAGAAGTAAGTGCAAATTGTATTATGTGAAAAGATAAGATGGATCAGGTTATTTAATACATCAATAAAAGGCAACTATATTAACATGCAATGTGCCAGGAATATCAACCATACCTTGCTCTTAAAGATGACAGTTGTTTCAGAGCAAATGGCTATAATGCTGTGGTTTTATTTTATCATAACCATGGTTGAAATTTTGCTTCCCTTTGTTTGGGGGTACGGTAATATGAATTTTGTGATTATGAGTTCAAAACAAAGAGAATAAAATTCAAACTTAGGATAAAAGTGAACCACAACTGAGCTGCAATATTAAGTGTTGCAAGTGTACATGGGGAAGTACTTTGGTTGGAAGGTACTTTCTAAAGGCTAGCTGTTAAAATATGCATGGGAAGTATACTTCCTCTGTTTAGCCCTCTGGATGCCTCTTTTTTTCTAGGGGGACTCCTTTAATGTTTTTGCAGAGGGGAGCTCCACTTCTCTTTAATGAACGTTATATTTACTGTGGAGAAAAATATTTCAAGCTCAGTGTAAAACTGAATATGTCAGTGACTTTAAACCAGTTAATGTTGTCAAAGCTGCTTTATTAGCTTAATTCAGTAATATTGCAGTGCAGTCCTACCATCAAGCATCACATCATCAATGTTGCAGAGGTTGGCAGCTTATTAGAAGGTGGTTGATAAGCCTTCAAGTAAGCTGTCTGTAGTTTTGAAAATAAAGAGTTCAAGGTCTCACACAAGTGATGGGAGGCAAAAGATTGGAGTGCGAATATGTTTTTCAGTAAACACGCGCAAATGTATGTGTATAGTGGCCACATTACACTTACTCAATGTTTCATGTAAAATAACGCAACAGATCTTGCTACCCATTTTCCCTAATTTTATTTCCCCTCCAGGGAGCATAATTTCTTTTAACATATCGGGATTTTAAAAAAGGGGATGGAAGCTTTTAAATGAATAAAAAATTATTTAATGAAGCACAGTATCAAAGAAATTAAAGAGAAGAATCAGACTACAGTAACAGTAACCCAGAGGGGAGGAGGAGGGGGGGGGGGGGGGGGGGTTCTCACTGAAGTTTTATACGAAGAGGCTCTGCCCCAGGGACCAGTCCCTAACCCTTTGTATGTACCATTTTAGACAGAAAAGGTACCCCTTTTGTATACCCTGTAGTGACAAATTGTACCCCTTTCACATACCTAATTTTGAACGCTGCATCCCTTTTTGACTGCTGTAAATAAACCATCTTTACAATATGAATAAATCGCTAAAACAGGTTTTCTTGTCTCTCACATCCCTAAAATGCGTCTGTGACTGATCTCATTTTGATCCTTCAGCTGACTGAAGTGACAGATGTCCCTTTCATATACTTCAACTATAAAAAAAGACCCTTCCCTTTCATGTACCTGAAACCTGAAAAAGGTAACCTTTTCAGGGGGAGCCTCTCTGTTTAGGCCATTATAGTACCCCCTCCTGCACTGAGAACAGTACTTGATACAGTGATATTGTATTGTATGAGTTGCAGCAAACATTTTGTGCCCATGAAGAGGTACTTTGATTATTTTAAGATAATTTTCATTTTTCTTCAAAAGAAAGTGTAAATGTTAGGTTTCCTGTGTGGTTAGAGCCCAGTCTCTGCCGAGGTTCCATTCGAGACTAGGTCAAACCTCGGCACACGTTTTTTTGTCGCTGTTACTTTCGCCTTTATTTTTCAGATAAGGATCGTTTGATTAGACTCACATCGAAGGAATAGAGCATAAGGGAATCATTACGGATATTGCAGCGATTCTCAAGGTTACGGACACGGACACTTGCTTGTTAGTAAGGATTTCTTGTACAGTGTTGTATTCGAATAACGTGCTGAGCGTAATTGATCTGATCGAATAAAACGTGGAATTGACACTGAATTGACGGCTGTTACAGAAAGGGAAGAGTTTGGGATCTCATTCTTAGTGGGGGGTGGGGGGGGGGGGGTGGTTAATTGGGGATCTGCAGTGATTGAGAATTTTGCATTTAATGCAATCCAATGGTTTTGATTCAGGAAAGGGTTGTCAGGAGTATTTTGCAGAAAGACAAATGGCCACTGTACGACTTTGAAGTTTACTGATTAGGGTGAGGAAAATGAGTGAATTCAGTTCCATTAGGGTCATTATACTGGTCTATACTGGGCAAACTGACCTGAAACAAATTGTTTCATCACAGAATAATAAAATGATATTATTTTATTTTCATGGATCAGTGAAACACTTCAATATCGTGAATGCTTGCAGTGTAGTAGATCTAATAATATTAAAAGCAGAACCAGATTGTTAAAGTAGTCTTAGTACTTATGTGATGACATGGTCAATAACATTTTTCAAAGCAGACATCTCTATCAAAGGAAATAGGAGAAGTCTGCACGCAAGCTACCTGGCTACTTCATTGCTTTGTGGGCTAGACTCAATATAGATTCACTTGAGTTCCAAATAAGGCTGTACATGTGCTTTGAGAGTTTTTGTCCCGATTGGCTTCTTTCAACTGCTGTTGGAGCATATTTTGTTTCCCAAGGATAATTGTTTAGTAAAACGCAACGCAAAAAGGTGAAAAATGTCATTACCTCCGTATTCTTTCAAGCACCTCATGAGCATAATTAGTTCACGTAAAATAGCAACGTTATTTAAGTTTGTTTCGACGGTTCCCTTTCACCGATCATCGGCCATATTGGATTTTATGGAGGTTACCGCTGACTACTCGTTCCCAGGCTTCCGTTCCCCGTTCCCCGCTCCCCATTCCCATTTTAGTAACATCCCGTATTGATTTTTCCAGCAATGTGCAAAAATAACTTTCTGCCCAAAAAATTACCGCAAATATTTTTGGCTGTAAAAATTTACTTTAGTAAATATCTTACTTAAATTCACTATGTTTGGTAGGCGAAGATAGTTGAATTAATAAACCCGGTGTATCAGCTGATAATGAGATCACTTCCGATTGATCATAAGAACAATCAGTCACCGCAGATGTGGTAATCAAATGACAGAGAAAAGTAATTTGGTTTACTGGTTTTACATAGGGTACGCACAACATAGTATTGCTTGAAAATATGTATTATCCATTCCACGTACTCAATAAACATGAAAATACTATCAATGAATAATTGTTATTGTCCGGAGCTTATTTGAAATAGCCAGAATTAATTCACAGCAAGTAAACAAATCTGTGACTCAAAAATTAGTTCCAGCAAAACACAAAAAATCGCCAATCTGCAAAAATAAACTCCCGTAATGATTTTGTGCCAGTCACGGTATCTTGAAAATGCAGATAATAAATGTACTGTCAGAGAGGTGAATAGTATTCGCTAACACAATCATTGTCACTATGATGCGCCGGGATATATCTTGTATAAGAATAATTCATCTACAAATTTATGAACAAGACAGCGTGCAAAGAAATTACTGTCTGATAGCCTGGGGCTAGTGGATTTTGCTATCAGGCTAGTGAATTCTGTTTTTAACTTGCCCAATGGGCAAGTAGTGTTTTTTGACAAATTTGAATAACAGAAGAACTGTGACATCAACTCTGCTAGTCAAAAAATTTTTTGGGCTAGTTGAAATGATGTCTGGGCTAGTAAATGCTAGCTTCAGCTTGCCCGAATGGCAAGCTGTAAAAGTGATTTTCTTTGCACCCTGATAGCATATAGTGCCAAAGTTGAAAGTGAAGAATGATCATCGCAGTGAATTTTCCAATTTAAACAATTGGAAAGAAGAAGCTATATATGAAGGGCAGCACTAAAACACGGAATCCGGAATCCGGAAACGGAAACGGAATCACGGAAACAGAAACGGAAACGGAATACGGAATCCGTAAAAGAAGGTTCCAAGCGGTCGATTTGAAAAAAAAATGTTAGCAATGACAATAAAATAACTAAACAGATAAAAAAAAGACATAAATGAGTAAATTAGCTCAGTAGAGGAGACTGTTGTATCACTAGAGGAGTCGATTCCGGTGAAAAGACTCTTGATACTACTTCCAGCAATCAATGCAAATTCTCATGGGACAGCAAAGCGAGGAGAAAAACGGCAATGACAAAAACTAGTTCCTTAAGAAAAGGTAAGTTATATGGAGACAGACTTCGTTTAAATCGACAGAGGTGTCGTTTATATAACTGAAAGGTGTCGCCGTCAAGTTTTTCCTGAATGTCTTTTCTGGATTGTCTTCAACAGTGTTCAGCTTTATTTATTAAGACAACTTACTCAAGAGAACCATGGCATTGTGGAGCCCAAAGAGAAGAGAGAGTTGTGCATGCATTTGCTTGATTCTGCAACTGATTACATCAAAATAATGCACCATGTTTAATAAGCCTCTTCAACAGAAATACGGACTTCAACGTAAACTCAATTACTGGTACACCAGTATGCCATCAGTATTCAGCTTGGCGAAAAAGTTGAACTTATTGCTAAACACCGGAACTGTGGTCATGTCACGGGTTGGTCATGTGTTGAGCATTCAGTTGGGGACAATCACGTGGTGTGGTCTGAGGCCAACTTATTCTTGACATTTAGCTACAAAGGTAATATTTAACTGTATTATCCAACCCATAGACTCGTGAATAAAATTAATCGTAAAATTACTTTCATCGACCTTGCAGTGCAATGACCCTCACTACGGCAAACCTTATCAAGACACAATAACAAGAATATATTTAAGGGAACTGCGAAGAAAATTAAAACAAATTCTCTTTGGATTGTACTAAATTATGCAATGTGAAATAGTTTAATTTTCTATCATTGAGTGTTGATTCCGTATTCCGTTTCCGTTTCCGTGATTCCGTTTCCGTTTCCGGATTCCGGATTCAATGTTTTAGTGCTGCCCATATATGAAATACTTCTCACGGGAGATATGAACTCAATAAATTGACCTCGCTCCCAATGTGTGGCTTCATAGCTCAGTTGGTAGAGCAATGCACCAGCAACGCGGAGGTCACGGGTTCGAATCCAGTTGAAGCCCTGATTTTTTCAGGCTTCTTCTTTCCAATTGTTTAAATTGGAAAATTCACTGCGATGATCATTCTTCACTTTCATCTATAACCGCAGTTCAAAATGAATTATTTCATATATTTCACATCAGTGGCAAAGTTGTTAGGTTAAAAATGTGAATACCCTAATACCAGTAAACAATGTATAATTATGTTGTATATATTTTTTTATCTCAGGTAATTTTTGTTTATCTTTTGTTTTTGGGTATGGTAATGTATGCTCATGAAAAAGAAATTTATTAACTACAAACTATGTACATTTTTTAGGAGAAAAGAGAAAGAAAAGTAGGTAACACATTGCTCTGTAGTGAAATGGAAATCTAAGTTAGAAATTTTGGTATTATGTATTATTTACTTCACTCTAAAGGCAATTCCAGTGAATATGTAGAAAATGAAACAACTGAGAAATAAAATATTATGGCTTGCTAAGTATTGTAGGAGACAATACATTATATGGGCATTTTTAGGATCTGGAATGAATAAAATGAAAGCCATAATATTGCTAAGTTTTTTTGGCACCATCAAAACACTGCATTATTTGGGTGTCCTCTCCCCCAGAATCCGTTTTTTTTCAAAGGAGCATGTGTTCAAAGGATCAAAAATAGATCGAAAATACTAATCAATTAGCGCAAGACAGATGGGCGTGGCAAGAAAGGTGTTTTGCATAATGCATTGGCAAATGTCATCTAGGCTTATAGTACGTATTATATGAAGTTAGTCTTAAAATTGAATTTGGAATTGAATGTCGTCTTGTCATACCTTGTTAGCTGGTAAAGTGTGGGTACTCATATGTATAAAATGTTTCAAAAAAAGTTTAATAGTACTACTAAAATTAAAAAATTAATGTCTGAAAGCGTCTACTTGTTTATTTAATATATTATCAAATCCTTCGCTTCTGTGATGAACCAAGATTATAGAAGATTGGATCTAGGAGGATGCGAAATCTAAGTTGTTTTGATTATTTAATGTGGTCCAATATTCCATCATCTCGGTCAAAAATGACTCTTCTAGATTATGCAAAGTAACGTCTTTGGAACTTAGAATTGAGAAAACTAATTTGTGTAAATTTGCCACCAAGCTTCCCTCCTTGATGATTAAAAACAGACTTAGCCTTCCCTGTACCTTCATCATCTAAATTGCTTCTGTCCTGCCCATTTCGTTTTAACTGGCCTTGTTAAAACTAGCCACATCATTTTTTATCAGGTAGGGGGGCAGGTGGGATTGAGGGGGGGGGGGGGGGGTGTCAAAAATATGGCTTAAAAGGGGGGACCAGGCAAAAAATATTGGGTGTAAAGGGGGCATCACCAAAATAATTCTTTGAAGTTTTGCAGTGACGGCAAACAACCTACCAGTGCAGAATGATACTAAAAAAACCAGCATTTCTGATGTTAAGCCTGAAGTTCATATTTTTCCCGGGAAGCATGCCCCCGGTCCCCCTACTTTGTTATGCACAAAAAAATACCATATTTACCCCTCCAAAATGCCAAAAAAATGAAACGGACAAATCATTGCGTAAAAAAATGTCCACCTGACTTTTACAATAAAAAAATGGAATGTCTCTTGCCGATGAAAGAACTTGTCACCACGTAACTATACTGTAGGAGTTTTATTTTGTTACTTCAGGTGTTGCCTATTGTATAGCGTAGCGATAAGTTTATTAGTAGTGTAGTGGGTGTCGTAGTATATGTGTATTGTAAATGAACGTTGTTTAGCAAGTGATGATGTTTTGAACAGTGTACGTAGTGACTGTCGTAGTATTAATGTGATTCACCAGTCCTTCAATCTCCGGGAAGGCAGAGACCGTTTTAAAATTGTAGAGCTAAAAAAATCTGGCATTAGGGGTCGCTGTTTTGCCGCCTACCATGCGCGAATCATCCAATACAGAAAATATTTTGTACATAAATAACTAAGTTTAATAGCTCTTGAAGCTCCCAAATCGAATTTTATCGCGTTTCTCATTGTTAAAAACAGACCCCTTTGCAACGTTACTGGCTGTACAGACCAGGAGCACATACGCCCATGAGTACAGCTGAAATCTGGGAAAATAATATATATATTTTTTATTTTGAAAGCCTTTTTCCCATTAAATCGGGATGAAGATAGACTTTTCGGATTATATTGGTGTCTTTGTGTTCAAGGACAAGGAGGGTGATATTGATGAAGTTGTGACAGAGCTTGCTCGTGGAGAGGGGTAGTGAGACGTAGGCGCAAATAGGGGAGGGAGTTTGGGAGTTGGAGGGGAAGAGGGAGAAAGCGCCACAAAACTTCTATTTGATTTACGTTCAGCAGTCATAATTAAATTTCTTCTTCAACCTTTCTTTCTCTTGTTTTCTTTGGGGGGGGGGGGGAGGGAGGGTCATGTCAATTATTTTGGGATATAAGCGGGGGAGGCGGGGGTGGCTAACCAGAAAAAATTTCTGATGAAGAGAGGGGTCATCATATTTTACAGGAGCTGTCCTGCGGTAATCATCTTTTCAGGACTTCAGGATAGCTAACAGGGTCTAACAGGATACAGGGTGACATTGTAAGAATCAACAGTAGCTATATAAACCCAATCCCAGGATCTTGAGGTATGCTGGCGGGATCGCCCAGTCAGCCTGCACAGTCTGCCCAATCAGCGTTCTGTGAGCCCGCATGCCTTACCTTGCGAAAAGGAAAACAAAATGGCGACATCCATTCAACACACGAGCGACTAAATACAGGAATGGCTCCGACCTGTAATTGGAGGATAAAAATAGTTATTATATAATAAAGCTTAACTTTCAGCCATGCGTCACACTGGACAACGATATCACTAACGTCGTCGTGATGTGTGACTTTTGTTTCGTATTACGCAATGAAAGTCTTCAATCGAAAGAAGCAAGAAGTCGATGTATGAACCTTACAATTTCACTTACATCGACCAGAACGTTTGTCTAATGTTAAACAGTACCAACAGTGATGGGAAATTGTAAGGTTCATACATCGACTTCTTGCTTCTTTCGATTGAAGACTTTCATTGCGTAGTACGAAACAAAAGTCACACATCACGACGTTAGTGATATCGTTGTGTGACGCGTGGCTGAAAGTTAAGCTTTAACTTATTATAATAACTATTTTTATCCTCGAATTACAGGTCGGAGCCATTCCTGTATTTAGTCGTTCGTATTCAACACGATCTGGTCTCGGCAGTTGAACATGAAATCAGTTGTCCCATCTGCTTTGAGGACTTTGAAGAACCCAAATGCCTCCCAAACTGTGCTCATAATGTATGTCAACAGTGCTTACAAGGTATGGAAAAGAAAAGAAACAACATTCTCGAATGCCCGGTTTGTCGAGTCGAGTCTGTAATTCCGAAGGGTGGAGTCGCAGCTTTTCCAAAGAATCATTTGCTGGTTCGATTGATCGAGCAGTCACCTGGACGAAAAGAAAAACGTTACCTCAAAGAAGCTGTGAAACGCTGCAAGGAAAAGCTGCAAGGGGCCAAAGATTCTCTTGCAGAGATGGAGAAACGCTATGTTAATAGCAAAACAAAACGTGATGAGTTGACGCAGCGCATACAATCTTTGGTGGAAGGAGTTGTTCAGACGGCACGTGAGCAAGAACAAAAAGTGCTTGATGAAATCAATTCACGATATGATCAAGATGAAGGAATATACGAGACTCTGCAATCTAGTGCCACGGAGTTATGCGAAAATGCGACTGAATGCATTGAAACTGTACAAGGCATCATACAAAATGGAGAATTAAAGGATCTTAAAGACCTTAAGGATGCTTTGGCTGAACAGGTAAATGATTTAAGCGAGTGCTTGGAAATGAGGATGTTGGAGGCAAATGGTCAATTTACACAACCCTTCGATATTTCATTGACTAACACTGACTTAGCTGAGAAGTTTATTGATGAAGGGTTTTCACTTGGTAAACTTAGCATAAACAGTTTTAAAATCACTGATCAAGCTGAAACTCCTCGAAATATCGTCACAGCTTGTGTCCCTTCAGTATGGGCAGTTACTGAAGTCATACCAATACCAGCTGTAGTATCAGGAGTTGAAGAATGTCCAAGTTCTGGCTCCTTGATTCAACGTATAGACAGGTTTTCATGTGGGAAAGAAGATTTTGAGCCTTTTTCAGTAGCAGCTTCCAGACATTCTGGAGACTTTGCAGTTTTGGATAGAGAAAATAAGCATGTACATATATTTAATGAGGATGGGGCAATCACAAACAGTTTTCGTGTGAGGTATGGTGACCTCTTTGACATTGCATTTTCAAATGAAGATGAAATAGTTGTTGTAAATCGTGAAAGAAACCGCCTCTTACATTATGACTATTTTGGGAATTTCCACAAGAAAGTCATGTCTGCTTCTAAAGAAAATGTAAAATTCACCTCATTGACAGTTGATGTTCATGGACGGTTCATCATTTCTTCCAGCCCATATTATCGTCATGAGGATCAAGGTGAAACCTTGCCATGCATTCTTGTTTACTCTTCATCGGGAAACCTTACCTTGTCATTTGGTGAAGGTGAACTGGTTTCACCAAAAAGGGCAGTGTTTTTGAATGGTAAATTTTATGTAGCAGATTCTGAACTAGAGCAAGTGCTAGTATTTGACAAAAATGGTTCTTTAGTTGATACTTTTGGTGTATATGAGCTTATAGGAATGCCATCTGGTATAACTGCTGACTGTAATAATAGAAATCTTCTGGTAAGTGACACATCAAATTCTCAGGTGCTTGTTTACAACCAAAGTGGGGATTTTCTGGATTCTTTTAATACAGAGGAAGAGCCCATTCAAATTGCTGTCACCAAGTTTCGGGAAAATTTACTGGTTTGCACTGGCTTGTCCATACTGGTCTTAGCACATTCTTGTCCTTAATTTTTTTGGATATTTTGTCAGTTCTTACAAGTATATTTGCATCAGTTGAGTGTATTCAGCTCAGGTTGATGAGTGATACTGTATGTGTTCACTCATCACTAATAATTATTATAATAGCCCATTTTACAGTTATCAGTAAAAACGAGTTTGGGGTTGACCTTGTTTTGATACAACCATTCCTGCTTTATTATGTAAGTCATTTTGTTCTTATGCTAACTAGTAGTAGTTTGTAAGCATAATTTCCATAAGAAAAGGAGAGAGGTTTTTGTTCACTTGAAGGCTAGGATACTAAGCCCACCACTGTACAAAGACAGAGAACTTTTCGTCTATTCAAGTAATCGATTACCTGCAAAAATATGCTCTTTCAGAGCCAATTTAGTAATTTTCCAACCATTCTGTCAGGTTATGTAACCAAATGAACAAACAAACAAACAAAACTTACCCAGTGCAAAGTCCTATAAATGATTGACTGATTACGTCAACTGCCTTACCCCCTCCGCCCTAAACATCCAGTTGACGTTAAGCAGAGGGAAAGTGAATATTTCAATGGTCCCTTACAGACCAACATAAGTATAGTTTATACCCATTTTTATACTTTTGGGGCGGCACATACATGCATAGGGACTTCAAGCAAATTGCTACAACGACCTGTATTACAGTGGTCGTGGATACAGAGTCCTGGGGAGAGTATCTCACCATAGCCCAGCAAATTTCAAGTTTAAGTAAGGGGCAACCAAACAGTGATTACTGGGTTTATTGCTCATTTGCTTTCACTGTTAGTAAAAAAAGGAAGACATAATTACTGGAAAACCAGAAGCATCAAATTCTTTTTTGATAAAGTGAAAAACAATCTATTTTGGGTTTTAAAACCAATGATATTTGCAAAAAAATAGGAGAAACAGTCAAATTTTATTCTCACATAGTAGCTTCTACGCCAGAAGACAGGTCTTCATGTTGTAGGATTTGGCACTACGACAAAAGTTCATTTCCAAGCATGTGCACTGCATCTTTTTTGAGCTTTTTAACTTCCGGCTGCTGCACTAGATGTCACTGTAGCGATTTGCTTTACAAAATAGTGGAGTGCTTTGGGGAAGCCCTTTGGGAATTTTAATCTGGGCACTCCCTGATAAGGAGCCATGGAACACATTTTAGCCATGGGGATGGTACCTTTAATTATGTACCTATATTAATTGCTTTAAGTACCTATATTTTCTTTACCTATCTCACTTGTTTGTTTTTATTGAACAAGTTTTAAGAAACAAAACAGCAATGATGGATCTATTATCATGCTTGAGCAAGGAAGGTTCACTCTTCTATTATGTGAAACTAGCCTTCAATCAGCATAAAAACAATAATGGTTATAATATCAAAGAAATTGAAGGGTCGTTAAACTTGTGTTTAAACTTGAGGAAAATATTACAGCATAATGTTTCTATAAATATAAAGTAAAATTGATTCATGATATAGTCCTAATGCTAATGTTACCATTAAATACACTGAATAACCCTACATGTTAGTATGTTAAATTTAATTTAATAAAATAATGTGTTCAATTAAAGGCTTCTTTCCTCATTTCTAAGGATACCTAAAAATTGTACAAACACTGGAGTTACTTGAAAACTACGTGTATGCTAGGAAATCACCTACGGGCATTGAAATACAATATTTTTTACATAATGTTTATTTTACTCATACAAACACAGCTTCTGGCCATTGAGATTACCTTTGTCCTTGTAACTATAGTATAAAATTCATAAATTTTAATGACAACTTTCCTGGGTAGCTGCTGTGTATCTAAGAGTGTAATGCAGTAGTCACTTCACTTCTAGTTAGAAGTGTCTTTTCAGCTTTTCTGTACTATAGCCTGGAATTTAGCCCTCAAATGTTACCAAAATCTAGGCAGTTTCTGGCAGCCTTCTCCTCCAGTTTCATAATTGCAAAATATCATTTTCATCATTAATAGCTAAGGGTGTGACTGATAAGTAGATAATTTTTGAACCGGGTTGAGTTGTTCTTTTATAAGGGGTGTGGCAGGTTACTGGTGGGGGTGTGGATGGGGTTGCATAATAAAGTTATAAACAAGTACAAATTAAAGAATGAAAGCATTTCGGTAATAGGCTTTCTTAATCAGCAATGGTTGCAAAAGTTCTAACATGTCTTATGCATGTGTCCCTGTCCTAAGTTAAGTATATGTCACCATCTAAATTTCTTCTTGTTGTCTTCAACATGACAGCAACCCTTCAGTTTTAAGACAGTGGGGTGTGATGACTGTCCTTAACAACAGTGGTTGCAAGAATGGTGCTGATCAGTACCAACTTGAAATTTTCAATTGCCAGTCTTAATTGCTAGCGAGTTACTTCAAGTTAAGCATATGTTATCATTGTTTTTGTTGTTGTCTTTAACTTTAAACGTTTTGATGACAGTGGGGTTTTGTTGATGGTAATCAAGACTCTCCTTTAATAACAACAGTGGATGCAAGGATGATCCTGATCAGTTCTAACATGGAAATCTTGAATAGTGACCAGTTTGTGTTAATGAGCTACTCCAAGGTAAGCACATAATATATCATCTGCACAATCTTTTTGTTGTCTTCAACTTGATAGCAAAAGTTCACTTTAAACGCTTTGATGAAAGTGGGGTTTGATGATGGTAATCAAGATTGTCCTTAAAAACAGTGGTTGCAAGAATGTGTCAGTTCTAACATGCAATTCTTGATTAATGACCAGTTTGTGCTAATGAGGCACTTTAAGTTAAACATATGTTATCATCTCAATGTTCTTTTTGTTGTCTTCAACTTGACAGCAAATCAAGAGATTGTCATAGTTCTTGCTTAAGGCAACCTGCACAGGAGAATGCTCTGTTCTGAAGTGGTGAAGAAGCTCTCCAGTTTGGCTGTAAATATGAACTGTGCAATTACCACGGTTACACACGATAAGGCTTCCCGTATTGTAATCTGCTGCAATACTACATGGGCACTCCAACTGACCACCGCCAAATTCTTCATGAAATTCCCCATCTTTGTTAAACATTACCACACTTTGACGAGAAGAATCTACCACGAAGTAGTTGCCATTTAAGATGACTGCTTTTTCTGGGGATGAAAGTCTCCCTTCGCCAAATGACATGGTGAAAACTCCCATGGGACTGTAAACAAGAACACGAGGCAAGGAATCATCTTCGCTTTCAGAATAAGATGGGTGTGATGTTACAATGAGACATCCACTGCTGCAGTCAACAGATAGTGATGTAAACTTGACATTTTCCTTAGGGGTAGTCACAAACTTTCTCCTAAAGTTACCATTCATGTCATAATGCAAAAGACGGTTACTTTCGCGATTTACGACAATGATCTCATCGTCAATTGAAACTGCTATATCCCAGAGATCACCATACATGATGCGAAAGGTATGTAAGGCTTCCCCATCTTCATTAAAGATATGAACTCGCTTCATTTCTTCATCCAGTGCTACAAAATGACCTGTGTTTCTAGACACTGCCACTGATAGTGGTGTAAATTGTGCTATTCCACATGAAGAACTGTCTATAGTCTGAATCAAAGATCCACATCTTGAATAATCTATGTTTGTTTTGGAACCAAAGGAGGGGCCATTTGAGACCGATGAAATTTCTTGATGAGAGGAAGCTGGAGCAGTGTTGATGGTAAGCTTACCAAGCAAGCAGTTATTTTCAATAAATCCTTCAACCGATCCAGTGTCGGTCAGTGATACACCAAAGGGCTCTGCAAATTCACGGTTTACCTCAGCTATACTCTCTTTCAAGGAGCTTGAGAAACAGCCCATCTCCTCCACCAAAGCGTCTTTGAGGTCTTTAAGATCGCTCAACTCTCCATTGTGTAGAATGTCTTCCACCGTCTGGATACAGCTGGACGCATTATCACATACAGCGTTATTGCCAGCCTTCTTTGCTTCAAACTTCTTCTCGGGTTGACTTTGATCCCATTTCTGATCGATTTCATCAAGCATCTTCCGTTCTTGCTCTCGCACCATGGTTACAACATACTCGGTCAGTGCCTTAACCCTCTGTTTAGTCTGTTCAACTTCGCGCGTGGCACAGGCAAAGCGAATTTCCATACTTTTAATAGCGGATTTAGCTTCCTCTAACTGCTGTTTGCAATTTTTCATCACTTCCTCTATAGTCTGCTTCTCTTTGAGTCCAGGAGTGTGTTCAATCAATCGAACTAACAAATGATTCTTTGGAAAAGCAGCGATTCCATCCTTTGGTATCATGGACTGCACTCGACACACAGGGCATTCGATCGAGTTGTTTTGTAGCTTGTCTATTCCTTCTAAGCAACGCCCACAGACATTATGAGCGCAGTTTGGAAGACACTTCGGCTCTTCAAATAGATCCAAACAGATCGGGCAACTGAATTCCTGTTCAGCAACCGAAACCATGTCGCTGTTAGACGCCATATTTAAAACTTGATTGTTTTTCCAAGAAAAACTTATCGAGAAAGCACTGGGTACGACAATATTCCGCTGCAAAGGAAATTACGGGCGCAGTTTCGTTCAAGAAATAGTGTGTGAGAAGCGAATTGCCATTCTTTCTAAAACTCAGATACAAAAATGATAGCCTGAGATCTGAAGAACAAAATGCCGATTTCTGCTCCTGACAATGACCAACCACAAATGCCAGACGGTCAACTGGTACACCGGCCCGCGAATGCAGCCACGTGTCTCCTAGCCACAAGGGGCGCACGCTACCAATGAGTTTAGCTGTCGGGTCTGTTGTAATATTAATGAAGCCACCCATTGTTCCAGGCGATCAGATTGTGGGAACTGCGCGAAGAGATGTGAGCAGGAAAAACCGAGAAACTCGGGGACAAGCCCGGGGAGCAGTGACGTGGGGAGGGGCGGAGAAGGAAAGGAGAGCTTGCCCCACCCGCTTCAAATTTTTGCTCCTTTTCCGACCCGTGCCCTCGGACGCCTCAGCTCCTGTGCTTCCCCCGCTTGGGTGAAAGGAAGCAGAAACAATTACGCAGGCTAAGTGATAGCCTGCGCGCAGACGAAATTTAACTCTGTAATCAGAGTTTAGTTATCGTCTGCACGTAGGCTAGCTAAGTGACCGTTATCTCGATCACTAAGCTCTAGACTTAACATATATATCTTCTGTCCTCGCGATGTTTGTAGGCTTTGCCTCCCTCTGGCATACTCTAGTAGATTTTTATCGTTGCTGTTAAGATCAGTTCTGTCATGTTTTCTTTGCTTTTGTTTCGTCCTCACCTTCCTCGTTCTCAGGCATCTGTACTCGGCTCGCTTGATGCTATGGGAAGAATGGCCTGGGGACGATTGGGGACGACAGCTTTATGTATTTCGGATTTATTAATTTTATTCTAAGGCCTGGATCACGGTTCTTATAATATTTTGACGTCGATTAGGAAGGATTTTGTCCATTGGTCGGAAGTGCGGTTCATGGAAGTTACCTTTGCCTTCCGATAAGGATCCACAGTTCAGTCCAAATTTAGAACGAGGCCCGAGGTAATACCGAAATCGTGTGGGAAAAAATGCGTCAGTCGCGAATTCGAATTTTGGAAAAAAAATATTTTCAGATT
Source organism: Porites divaricata (assembly GCA_038088405.1). Lineage (NCBI taxonomy): Eukaryota > Metazoa > Cnidaria > Anthozoa > Scleractinia > Poritidae > Porites > Porites divaricata. The sequence continues at coordinate 40,203,964 of JBBMOI010000003.1, forward strand.
TGCACGTTTTCTAAAAGACAAGACCTCTTCTCCCTCTGTTAGGCATACTTCATCCTTTAAACGATAAAGGGAAAAGCCTAAATGATTACAAATACAAAGCCATTCCTAAATCGAACTCTCGCTCCACCATTTTCCACGGGGATCGGTGTCGAAAAAAGAGACGGCGGAAATCGAATTTGATTAGCCCTGAATAAACTACAGTCTAAACTTTTAGTCTGTGTATCGGCTCAAAGTACTTATATAAGAAGAACTTTAACAAAAGGGGGCGGTCTTTTTCAATAACGATATACATTTTTACTAAGATTGAGTGTCAGGTATATCGTCAGAGGTCGGCAATTTGAATAGGATAGTGACGTCAGAGAAAGGAAGTTCAACTCGACTGAGCTGAGAGTTTGAGAACTCTTTTGTTATTTATGGCTCAGTCTTATAAGCAAATAACTGATATTTATAATACATGGTTTAAGTAAGTGTTTTGTAAAAATGTCGCATCGGTCTATGCGGAACATTTTGTCCTAAAAAGTCTCCAAAGTAAATTATTAAATAATGGAAATTACAATTTTCAATATGAAACGTAAGCGTTACTAACATTCCATTGAGAATGGTCGTCGCAAGCCCACATAATAGACCCTTTTGTCTAGTTCTTTGTTAAAACATTTTCTTTTGACAATATAATAGGTATTACGTGAATGGTATTACCTTTGGAATTAATGGTGAAATATAACTGGAGTGGTTAATGAGTTACAGCCAATAGTAGGCACACTGAAAATGCTAGAGTGCCGATCTTTCGATCACATTATATCCGATACATCACATCCCAATAGTTTCGAGAAGTAATTGTGGAGGTACGTATGACATTTTCTTTAGGTGGTTTTCACGTTACGTCATCGCTGCCATGCTGGTGGACGCTAAACAAAAGATCGCTCGTTAGCTCGCTTTGTTTGTCCACCAGCATTTGTTCATTTCACCATTGTTATTTGTGTCTCCCGAGATTGCATGAAAAAAGCTTCATTGACGCGGACACTTTGGTGAAGTGACTCGGTGAATTCACGTGCATTCTCTCGTCGCAATTCAGTGAACATTGACCTTTCGAAATTCTATACGTTTGAATGAAAGTGTGCACATTCTCTATTGTAAATTGAAGAGACTAAAGTTTAAAAGACAAATACACGCATACATAATTCATAGACCAACAAAGTAATCTGAAGTGAACTGCTGTTCTGCAATACTAGTTTCTCGTGTTCAAAATGTTTAAAGGTTTTCGGAAGAAAAAAAGACAGGCGGTCACCAAGACTACAAAGATGCCTTCAAGGCACGTGGAAGTTCAGGCCTACAAGACTACAGCTCATGAAGAAAACGGTGTAGCAAATGGCATCCTGTCAACAGACGGAGGTATGAATCAGTTTGCTTGTGAAATATTTTGTTCATTGTCCAAGTAATCATATTACTAGTTGAGCTGCATATGCGTTGGTAATTCATAAGTGCTTCGAGCAAAATTATTTTCTCGCACTCAAACTGAAAATAGGGGACCTGCTTTAATTTGGAAATTTTTACAGGTATTTAAACAAATATAGCGAGAGAAAAACATCCCTAGGTTCTTTGAGTGTGTTGTCTCTTATATTGTATACTCTGAATACTGATTATTTATTTAGTCATGCAATATATAGCTGTCCAATCATATTTTAGGATAAACATAGCCTTCCACTAAATATTACTGTTTCAGTTTTAAGCACATGATGGAGTCACAAAGACACACCGTCTATATTTCTTCTCTTCTTCTCCAAACGTTTCGATCCTCCAAAGCTGATTCACCTGGATTTCTCTTCATCTATTTGCACCGTCTTGAGCAAGTTAATCGACGTATAGGTTTCGTTGAATAGCCATGTCTTGGCACCCATAAGAACAGAGTAGGTCAACTACCAGGGATCACCTACCATTTCATCACTCTTGGTTCGCCAGCAGGTGACCAGCGTATTTAGATATTAAACTTCTTTATCGAGTCTAATAATATCTGGTGTGTCAAGAGATTTGCCATAGAGCTGTTGCCTGTTGGATACTCATTCGAGACAGACAATATCTTTGAACCGCACGCAACATTTAAATGTATCGGTTCCATGCATCGCCCTTTAATGTTACACCTACTAAAGAATCAAACTAAGACAAGACTTAAGAACGCCCTGTTCAGTTGTGTTTCTTTTTCGACATAATGCCGTATAAAGCGATATTTTTATTAGCCACCAAAATTCAGTTTTGATTTAAAACTTTGCCTGCACTGCACCCCGTATGCACTAAGTTCAGCCACGCCTGTTTGCGTCATGACAATGATTATGTAACGACGTGAGGGCCCACTAAGCTTATTAGGGCCATTTATACGAGAAAAAATAAGACGCGTCTTATTTTTTCTCGTATAAATGGCCCTATTGTCTTCTTAAAATAATACAAAAAGGGTTATTTCCTTTGAGAAAATATTCAATTATTGATACCGTTGACAAAGAAGTAACAAATCAGCATATTCAGCTTGGTCAGCGAAACTGAAAGCTACTGAATGTAAAAGCATTTTAAAATTCATAAGAGATTTGGTACAAAAAACTGTTTCAAATAACGACGTTTCGGACGCCACGTGATAAGCCGTTTCGCCTATTAATGTCACTCTCGGAATTTATTGAGGGAGCCCTCTTTCGACAGACTATAATTCACCTCAATTCACGCGTCTGTCAAATAAAATCAGTAATAAAGAAATAACAAAGAAAGAAAAGCAAAAGAAAATTCCAACAAGAAAAATGCGACAGTACAGCTATACGCGAACGGTAGCACATGAACCTAAATTTTACTGTTACAAATTTCCTTCTGCGGGTACTGTCCTCTGTTTTTTGGTACTTTGAACCCATTGGATGGATTAGCACGTTTCCCTTCTTGAGTCCGTCTTGAGCACTCTAGGTTGTTACAAATTATATTAATCTGACAAAAGATCGTTTCCGTTCTACATTAACCCGCGGAGCACGTGTTCCAAAAACCGTGTTTGAATGATCATAGATTTGCATGCAAGATTACAGCAAAGGGCACAATAAGCTTTTAAATGTTTGAAAACTACTGGCAAATGTGCCAAAAGATTGACCAACACCAGGAGCCTAACAATTAAAACTGCAGTAAAATCGATTGACAGAAGAAAGAAAGAAAAAGACCGACACACTGCAGAATTCCGATGACCAGAAGGTGCAAATTCACTACTTCCTACTCATTAATCCCACTTGTAAATCACCTCAGTAACGGTTCGAAGTGTGTCGTAGTTTATGGTATTTCAGGAAAAAACTTTGGACTTTGGTTGGCTGTGAACAGGTTCTCGTGTTTGTGTTTCGTGATGGATTTCGTGTTGACGTTCACGCAAGGAGGGGTGAGGGAGATGATAGGAATTGAGGGGGGGGGGGGGGAGGAGGGACGTGAAAGTCACAGAGAAACTCTACCCCAGGGTGCTTTTCTCTTCGCCAACCACTCATCGTATTCAGGCAGGTTGTGGATGGGAAAGAATTTTCTATAAGCGTAAGGTACCTGGGGAAAAGAGAAGAGGTATCCTTTCCCTTGATTCCCTGCGTTAAGCTGGAAACCTTCCCATATTCCCTCAGGGTCTTGGGAACAAGGCAAAGGGAAGACCAAGGGCAGAGCGCATGATGGGCAGGGAAGCCTGTACTCAGTTCTAGTTTCTCTACACTGCTACTGATACTGCTAGTGCTGGTCACTGTTATAGAGCGTACTTAGCGTACTTCTTCATCATCATCATCATCATCTTCTTCTTCTTCTATCCTCCTTTCTTCCTTCTTTTCCCTCAGTTCAGAATCGATTCTTTTTTAGTTCTTATCTATAACCGGACGCAAATACAGAATTCATTGAAAAAAGCTATATCAAGTATTGATGTCGAAGAATCGAAAACAAGTTTTGTGATAAAACTTTGGACTGCCAACAACCTAGTATATGTTCAATATGAACTATCATACTCAGGGGAGTAAACTCGTGCAGCAGGGGAAGGGTTCAAAAGAGAAAGACTTTGAACGTCAACCTATCACTCAGGTTTTATTATAGCTCCATCGCTCGAAATCAGTATTACGAAACGCTGCTTGGTACAGACGACGTTAGTATTATCGTGGCACCATCTGATCTCTTTTTATCAACAAGCAATATTATCGATTCCATGTCATAAGAATTCTTCAAGATGAATGTTACAAGCAGCATGTCTCTAACAGGATTCCCAGGTTAGATGGTCCTGTAACCCTCCTTTACTAAAAACCATTGAAAATACTATACTCATGAATGATACGAAAGCACCATTTTTCACTCACGAAACTTTTAAATCCATTATTGGAACCATGGGCCTTACTTTGTTGACCTCTACAGGCAATCAGGTCTAACTTTTGTGAGCTTTCTTACCGAGTCATTAAGAGTTTACTGAAGTTAATCAACATATGCACAACTCGCAGGCGACGGCCATGAGCGAAAATCTTCAATATAGAGTCATGGGTCTAACATTGGATTTTCCTAGCGCGTTCAACTTGATTTGTTAAATGTAAGTGTTCCGTGGGGAATTGAATTCTTAAGAAGTACATCCAGACTCAAAAGAGAAAAAGAAATTCGAAGTCTTGTGAAATTTCGTCCTTTATAAACGTCGCAGTAGAAAGTTAAATCAAGGTCGTTCCAATCGTGCAGTAATTTCAAAGAAATGAACCAAAAAGTGTGATTCACGTGCAGAATTGTTGTTTTTTTCCGCCTCAGCTTGCTGTTCCCTTCGCCGTCACGGTCGTCGTTACTTTTCACGGCTCCCTATTAATTTACTCCGCCATGCAAACTTTCATAAAGAGCTCTAATCTTTGGATAACACGTGCCTAAACTATGGACATGATCAGCATAGCATGTGAATTTGTTCATATCAGATATCTGCAGCTATTATCGTTATTTGGTGCAAAAATCCAAAAGGAATTATTTATATCCTTCGTTTTTTTTCGTCAGCACTAAGTTAGTTTCAAGATCAAATCTAGCGGTAGTATAAAGTTATGTGAACTTTAATTTGTGATCTTTAGTGCAACTCATGACAAATACCTTCAGAAATGACATCATGTTCTTTGCAGACTCTATAGTTATGAAACCAAATAATATTCTTTTAAAAAGGCTGGATTTCATATTTTTCAGTATTAGACGGTGTCAAGTGATCATGACTGAAAATATTAATACCCTCCATGCTGAGTAACGTACGTACTCTAGCCTTATCTGCACTATCCTGGCCACTGACCCTAAGGTGCCTTTAGGAAACGATCAACACAGCAGGAAACCCATCCTCGAGCACTATCGTATATCAGATCGTCACAGTACTGAATACCAGCTTGTCCTTCTACCAAGCAGGAGTAAAATCTTAGCTAGTCGGCCTCGGTCAGTTGTATGCTTCTCTTATACTTGTTAAAGGACGACTTGCAGTATGGGCCCCTTCCCATCCGGTGAGTGTGAGCCCTTGTACGTCATGTATGAGGGTCTCAACTGAGGTGGTAGCTTTAACGGTTGACTGTTAATTTTTCTCCAATTTTGACGGTTGACGGTTAAATTTTAGAGCTTTTGACAGTTAATGGCCTGAGTATTAAGTGGAAATTTAGTCCGAGAGTTAAAGAAAAAACAAACTTTTGTACTAATTAACTTTAACTGAGGTTGTCTTGGCCTTTCACTTGATGAAATGTCGAAATATTTTCAGATATAAGCAAGTTATAAGAAGGTCTTGTAATGTCTAGTGAGAGTGTTTTTGAGAACATGGGAAATGGTTTTTCCAGTTTAGAGATTCTTCAGGAGCCAGATGTCCGTGAAGATCAGCTGAAATAAGGGGATTTAATTAACTTGAAACTTTTTGACAGTGATTTGACGGATAATATTGTTTGCATTTTTGACGGTTGACTATAAAAAAAAGTACAAACATTAACCACAAGAGACTGCAATGGACCGCAAACGAATATGCCGAAGAACGTAGGATCTGTAAAGACCTGATCAGCAAAAATAAAAATGTTGACATATAATTCTGCAAGCAGAATACTGCAATGCTGATCGTACTACGTGAAAATCAACTCTGCAAGACATCAACAAGACACCGAAAGAACTCAAAACATAGCGGGATTGTAGCCATAGACAGCTGTTTCGCCCTTTTTGGGGCTCGTCAGTATGGCGTAACAACAGAGAAAACTCTGATGCAAAATAAGTCCCATCTGGTTGGGGACAAGCTGATTTTCCTTGCTAGTCCGAGGACGGGACTTCTTAATGATGCCACCAGGAAAGGAGAAAAGAAAGCACGGGGTGGGGGTGGGGAGGCCGGGGAAAGGCGTGCCATAGGAGACTGGGGGGGGGGGGGGGCCGACTGGGGGAGAAACGTATCAGTGCTACTGCTCTGCTTAGAAGAGGCTCTTTTACGGTTATCAAGTTATCAACTAAGATTTTGGCTCCTTTACGGCTGTCGGTTAATTTTTTTCAGTTACGGTTAACAAAAAAGTTAAAGATTAATTGTGTTGTTTCAAAGGTACTTCCTTTTAAGAGGTTAATGGGGATGTGCCTCTGGATGGGGTCGCATTTTCAAGAGAGTCACATGTAGTTCTTCATATTTACGGTTAGCAAACGTCCTAGAATGTTTGTACTGTAGATGAAAAGCAAAGTGTTCTTCATTCAATCTAAAGAATGGGTCAATTCATAAAAATAGAAAGAGACTATAAGTTGGGATCGCGAAAATTACATATTTGCCCATGCAAAAGTGAGTAAGATGGGGTCTATAACTGGCCACAGAATAGACTACAATGGGGACATATAATTCTGCAAGCAGAATACTGCAATGCTGATCGTACTACGTGAAAATTAACTCTGCAAGACATCAACAAGACACCGAAAGAACTCAAAACATAGCGGGATTGTAGCCATAGACAGCTGTTTCGCCCTTTTTGGGGCTCGTCAGTATGGCGTAACAACAGAGAAAACTCTGATGCAAAATATCCGCGCACTATGATTTTAAGCCCTGACCCAGAACTCTCAACACCCACAGAATCACGCCATACCACGTGCCTTCTGGGGGGGCAAGAGTCCAAGTGTCAGGTAGGGGCTCTGAGAGGTCAGCGGCACTGATACGCAGCAAAAATTAACCCACGTAACCCCCCCGGCTACTGATATTGTTGTTCGCGTTGCTTTTTTGTCTTGCACCTTCTTGTCTTTAAGATATAGATTTAGCCAGGGCTAAAAGCGAAGCGCTCGATAATTTTATAGTTCGGCTCAAACAAAATATAAAATTGTATAATGCTAAGCGGTGAAGGCAACGAGAACGGTAAAAAAAAAAAACAAACAATAGACCTAATTAGCAAAAAAGCAACTTTGCACGTGCAGCACAATTTTTTTGTACATTTCTTTGCCGTTGTTTTGCACGACTGTTGCGTGAAACCTCCAGAAATGTCCTAGCTAGTTACACCGGTTATGGAGGGGACGTGTCCTTGTTCACATTTTTTTCCCTGTCGCTCATTTTCACCCTGGTGGCCACTTCCTCCAGCAGAAAATGTCTCCTTTTGTTTTTTCTCTCTCGCTTTAGCTCCTTTTCTCTTTGAGCTTCGTGGCCTGTCGCCCTACTTTCTTTTTCCCCCTGTCTTTCTATTTCTCTATATTCCAAATTTGTGGACATGACAATTAATCTAAGGTTAATACTTAAAGCAACACGGATACAGAAACAGTTTCCGCTTTCCGTTTTCGTCTTTATTGACTCTTTAGTTGTGTCTGCTTCACAAGACGCGGGTGGCCACACGCTTTCCTGCCAAAATAACCAGACATTTGGCTTCGACTTACACCTAGTGGGTGTACGGACGGTCGTTCGTACGCTACGTCATAACCAAATTTTCTGATAAGCAAATTTTCTTACCCTTGGTGCTCTGCTGGTGCGTTTCGCGCGCGAGCTCCGCCATAATACCACGACATGGCGACAGGGTCTTATTACCCCACTGAGGAACAGACTATACAACATGAAATGAAAAAGGACGAGCACTCATAGACTCGAACATTTCTGTGACTCTCACAAATAATAGTGTTGGAGCCAAGCTGAGAAGTACGGCTTTGAAGATCTTTGAATATGAGAGTTTTCTGATTCTCTTAAAATCGGAATTGCCCTCTTTGTTTAAATTAAATGGAAAAAGGTTAAACTATTGCCAGTCAAATAACATCTTTTTGTGAGGGATGAAAAGAATCACTGATAACAGATATTACGTACCGTTAATTTACAAAGAATCTTCGTGAAAAAGCAAAGGCAGACAGGGGCAGACACACAAACGTACGTATGGGCTGCCCCTGTCTGCCTTTGCTTTTTCACGAAGATTCTTTGTAACCCTCGCAAAAAGATGTTATTTGACTGGCAATAGTTTAATCTTTTTCCTGTCGAAGTCAAAGTAGCCGCGAATTAAGAAACGTAGCCTGCGAATACAGATCAGACATATAAAATTCTGCAAGCAGAATACTGCCGTTTCTCCAAGGCTAGTTTATAGCACCTTCTTAAAATTAACCGCAAATTTAGGGAACAATTTTTTTTACGGTTATCTCTTTTTACCACCCCAGGGCACCAATCCCGTTCCCAGGGTTCTCTCCTTCCCGTCCCGAGAGAGGGTAGGAGAGAGAACCTGGGAACAAGCTTCCTTTAGCACTTCCCTAGCCTCCCACGCGGACGTCCTTGGGGGTTCGTCACGCGTTGACGAACCCCTAAGAACGTCTGCCACGCTTTGTAACTTTGTCCTTGGCAGGAAGCTGATATCATGCCAACAGAGCACAACTACTCTTTCAGGAGCCAGTAATCGGCTTCTGACTCCCCAATGGCTGTGAAAAGAATCTATTTCGAGGCTGGTGATGCGCTAGTTTTATTTTATCGAAACCAAAATATTACGTGTTTTGTTTATTTTTGTTTATTTTCTAATGTCTTGGATATACTGATCAACAACTGACTATTGAAAGATTGAAGATTCGTAAGGCAAGAACTGTTTAATGTCTTTCTGACTTGTGAATTGCTTTGATGATAACGCACCGTGAAAGAAACCATCGAAGTAAAAAAAACAAAACAAAAAACAATAGTATACGTACAAGATACAAAAATCTTCGCCATGGGTTAGAAAAAAATCGACACATATGCAAAACGTATTATTTACACCAAGTTTTAGCAGGGGATGGGTCTGATTCTCATTTCTTAGTAGATCCTTCCAAGATTTTTTTTCAATTTTTCAGTGGGACCAGTTTGCAAAAATCCGTCAACACGCCTTAAATCAGTAAAGTTGCCAAGTTGAAAACCAGCAAGTCGCAAATTTGTTTTGGTTGGGGACAAGATCAAATCCCTCACACGCCATACAAACCTTTTCAAAATTTTTCGACTTTGTGCTTACTTTGGACGTATCAACTTTAAACGTAGTTTCCTTAGTTAAACGTGCTCTTTCTGGCAGTGTGTGTCGATCGATTTTCTGGTCTTTACAAATCTTGAAAATTAGTTTCCGTGTTCGATCTCCCGCAGAATTATGGACTTCCTTGCGCCACTAACCAGACAGCACCAGGACAGCACAGGTTGCCCAAAGTCGAAAAGCAAACGTCGGCACTACTGCTGTTGCGTAACCTTCAGAAGTATAAGGATATTTATTGCGAAAAAAATCATTTTTTTCTCTGAAACGTCCAAATATGCAAGAGAGTTAAAGACAAATCAGCGCACCTTCGCTTTACTTAGATTGGATGTTTCTTCTTTCCAGTGTGGTCCCCTGGCCGGAAATCCGACAGGAAGAAGAAGAAACACATATGTGAAGAATGAAAAACACACAACTTTAAGTGAGATAAGCTTTTTTTAATTTAATTTTCTTATATTTGTAGGTTTCAGAAACAACAATTTTTTCCCATACAGATCCTTGTATTTTGAAGGTTACGCAACAGTGTCTCGTGGACGCTCATGCATTTTATCTGCGCAACAGGAATATCAGTTTTCGATTGGCTCATTTCTTTACGCCCCCAAAACGCCCCCTGCGAAGGGCTGTTTTGCGATATTTTTCTTTCTTTTTGAAGTATTTACCGCGTTTCTTCTTTCGTGTTCTTCGTGTTCCTCGCTACAAAGAATTTGTACGATTCCACTGAGACAATTGCTTGTTAATGCTTGTGTAAACTTCGTCGTTTTTTGAAGCTGTCGTTGATCAAAGTAGATCTTCTCGTTACCAAATCACTCACGCTTTGCTTTATACTATCTGTGCGTGTGTAAAGAAATAGTACACGACGCATTTCAGCGTGCGAGTTTGTGTTATTTCGACCGGCTTGTGTATACGAGAAATTCATCATAATTACTGGTTTGTAGCTGCTTTGTTAAAGCCGATGGCGGACGCAAGTACTGTTGAAAGTGGCCATTTGGAAGAAAACAATCTACTATCGAAACCGAGTGACGTCGAACTCATTCTTGAAACTAGCTCAACGAAAGCCAAGGATGTTCACATCGTTAACGGTTCTGTGCTTTACACAGGTGAGGGAGTAGCTTCCAATGGGGATGTGTACTCTGGTACCGAGAAAGAAACACATCAACAAGCGAACGGCCTCGAAGAACACAAAAACGGACATCAAAATGGCGAAGCCGGCGCGGAAGCGAAAGGGCAACTTGAAGGTGTAAAGCTGGCTCCCGCCGAGTCGACGTGGACAATCCAAGCCGATGGCGCTGTTAATCTGCGAATGGGATCGTCAGAAGCTACAAGTCGAGTTCCCATGACAGTGGTTCAAGGTTTACAGAGAGCTGTACGTTTAGCCCCGAACAGGATTGCTCTTGCAGTAAAACGAAATGGAGAGTGGATGAAGTGGTCTTACCAAGAATACTACAAGTCAGTGTGTACAGCAGCAAAGGCACTCATTAAGGTTTGTGATATTAAGCTTACGTCCAGTGCTTTTCGATGTATTAATATCAAAGTCTCTTAAGGTCGGACGCTTTGGTGTTTTGCAGTTGTTCTCGGTGCAACGTTTCAAATCGAAAATGTAAAAATTTGGCTTTAATAGTTTTAGCTAGTTTTGTTGTTGTGAGTTTCAGCGTCGTTAAAACTCCTAGTAAATTTGCTATTGATCTCCAAGAGCACTGAAAGATTGATAAGTTTTACAAATTGATGTGATACAAGTAAATTCACCAGGTTTAGAAAACTTTGTCGGTATGTAGGTGACCCAAACAATGCACACATGAACATTCACGAATGAACAAGATAATTTAGCGTGGGTGCCGGGTAGAATTTAAAAACCCCAGTATTTTGTTGTAATTAATTTTCTATGACGTGCAAACATGAAATTTGAATTCTTATTGATTTTTCCTTCGCTGAACTAACTCATTCTGAGCTAACTTTTCATTTAACACTTGAAACTTTTATCACATGATTATTTATTGTGAGTAATTCAATTATATATGGATATATTGCCGAGTTGTATTTTATCCAAGAGTGCGTGAAAATGTAAACAAACTCGAGAACCGGTTTGATTGGAGACTTTTTACAACATTAAATATTGAAAAGAGTTGTTTCAAGTTATTTTTTCCTAGAGAAGTCTCTTAAAAGAGTAGTGGACATAGACACGCATGCAGAAACTGTTTTATATATTTTTGGGAAGCGAAGGGATCTGCCATTTTTCACGCAAGAGCAATCGCAAAAAAGAGAAAAACGTGGTTTCGTTTACACATGAGCAGAATTTTATTTGCAGCCAAATACAATTGGACAAGATTGTGCATGTATGATTAGACCATTATTTTTATGCAGTTATTTGCAGGTAATGTTGTGTGCTTTTGGCCATTGAAAAGGAAGAACAATTTGCATTAAATATGATAATTAATTTTATTGCGAGTTTGTTAGGACATTTGGTTAATGTCCTTTTTCAGGAAGAATACAATGTACAAAGTTATTAGGCAAAACCTGATTTGCAAGCAGTCTTTAGGCTTGAATATGAAAAAAATATATTACAATATTCAAGCTATTTCTGCATTGAAAATAATATTATGTTTTATAAATTGACATAATTTTGTCTGTTACTGTGAGTTAAAAAAAAAATAATAAAATACCGGTATATTGTTACAAGCAAACATTAGACATCTTTGGGTGAATTTATAATTATATATAGAGCCAGGGTGGTCATGCATGTCTTTGTCTTTACTAAATAAGTATACAAATTGTATACTTTTATCTTGGTTCTAGGGAAGAACCTCTACCCTACGTACCAAAGTATACTTTTTGTAGTCTTTTCTGTGCATGAAGCATGTATACCATTAGTATACATCCTCTAGGAGAGGTATACTTTTTGTATACATTGGGGGGTTCCAAATTACTAGTACAAAAAGTATACATCAAGTGTATACAAAATGTATACATCAAGTATACCTAAAGTATACCCAGTGTAGTATACTTCATGTATGTTTGGAGTATATTATAAGTATATTTCATTTTGTTAAGGGCAAGTACATAAACTTGATCCTAAATCTTGATTTAACATGCTTGAATTTTGTTTCTGTAGTTTAATTAATTCCTAAGGGCTTTTCCAAACAATACTTGCATGTTATTGTATTTTTTGCAAACAGTCAAGTGATAGAAAAAATTTAAGACTTATCAACGTTTTAAACAACTAGAAATGTTAGTTGCTTGGACAGAACTTGCTGACTCACAGCGGGTTAATTAAGTTACTGAAGTCATGAATTAACCCTAGCTGAATTTAACCCCTCACTGTATCGACATGCATGTTAGCTATAGTTAAGTGGATTCATACTGGCAAGTTCAGTACATGTTAAATCTGGTAAGAGTGGAAGACTGCTATACTTGATAGAAGCTAGGTTCCTTTCACTCAATAAAATAAAAATGTACATATTTCATGCACTAAGTATATTTTAACTGATAAAACTGTATAGCAGTGGATAGCAGTGGATAACAGTGGTTTGGTCGTCTTAAAGTGACAAGCTATAGTAATATATTAAAAAATTGTAAAAGAGAAGGATTATTTCCTTATCACTAGGGTAACTTTAAAGCATTAGGGTGGAATCTATATGATTGCTGCAATTATGCAATATCAACGGCTATCCCTGGGGTAACCTCGAGGACATACATGGGCATGGCCCAGGATTTGTCAACTTTGTTTGTTAATTTTAAGCCCGGAATGGGCTGCCGCCATTTTGCAAATGGAGCTGGGAATGAGTGCTGTTCCCATCTGCATTAGGACTGGAAATGTTGGTGAACATGTTCTGGTAAAATGGTGACAGAAAAGATGGTAAACCACTTTCATATTTCTCTTGTATTCTGTTCCTTTTAGCATTCCATCCTTTGCTTACATAGCGACTATATTTTTCAGAAGAAAATTGTGATTCCTTCAATAGAACTCTTTTGAAATATTGCACCTTTTCACCTTGCAGAACACACTTCTTTGCCCCCAGTGGAGGGGCATTGGTAGCTTTTTGTTAAATTACCGTATCTTGGTTTTGGGTAGTGGGGATTTGTAAACGTCGTTGTGCAAATGACCGGGGGTTTCCCGGGATCACCCCTCTGGGATGGCCGCTGATACATTTTGTACGTGCATTACGGAAATTCCTCCAGGGATCTGATCAATGCTTCTGGTGATTATTTGGGAACCATGAAACCTTGAAATACTGTAGAAGTGAAAATTTATCTCAGAGTTGTTTCCATGTATTAGCTGTGATTGTAAATTTTTTTTAATGTTCACAACAGTATCATCATACTATTACTTATTTTCTCATGAATGCCTTGTAAGGATTGAGGCAGGATTTGCATAACCTCTCATAAAAATTATACCTTTAAGTGCTACATACACTCTGAGTAATTACACTGTATTTATATCTTTTCTTTTTAATAACAGCTTGGTCTTGAGCCATATCATGGTGTTGGAATCATAGGATTCAATTCTCCCGAATGGCTTATCACTGATTTAGGAACCATTTTTGCAGGGTATGGAAAACTCTATATACCGGTAGCTAATTAAAAGTGAGGCACAAATCTGAGTACTGTAGAAATTATGCTGCTTGTAAGTCCCTCTAATTTAAGAGGCCCATCTACCCCCACTGTAACCAAAAAATTACATCAGATTAAAAGGCCCCCCCCCCCCTCCCCAGATACAGCTGTATATATAAGCCCACCTCCATATGTATTGAAAAGAATATAATTATTTGAATAATCATTTGATTTTTCTATTTATTGGTTGAGAGCCCACCACATGACTTGCAAATAAATAACTGTCTACAAATAATGGTCTGCTCAATGCACAATTTTATTCAACTGTGTTTGGCTGCATGTGTAAATGAAACTGCACTTTTCTCCTTCATGCTATCGTTTTTGCATAAAAATGACAAAGTAGCAGATCTTCAAAACAAGCTATAGTAGACTGTAGTGCTGATCAAAATAAGTTTTGCATTTGCTGGTTTTTAAAGATCGTAATAAAAAACCAAAACATAATAATTAACAATTTTTTATTGTTGAACTCGGTTATTGCAAAATATCATGATTTGTCAGTGTCTTGCAGGTCAGTTATTTGCCTCAGCCTTTGGCTTCAGCAATTATTGATCTGCTTATTGCCACTGACAAGTCAGGATATTTTGCTCAACCTCATATATCCAATAATATTGTAGTTTAATTAGGTATGATGTTTTGGTTTTTATTATGATTTTTAAAAACTAGTAAATGCAAAACTTATTTTGATCAGCACTACTATAGCTTGTTTCGAAGCACTTTTTTTTCCAGTTATAAGCCCCCTGGGATATACATGTAAACCTGGCCTCTGTTGACACAACACACTGTACATAAGCCCTCCTAAAACTCCTTTCAAAGATTTATAACCCACAGGCTTATAAGGTGCAGTTCATGGTATACAAACACCTTTTAGTGGCACAGGGTTGTCAGAAAGTTTTGAAGTAGATGGCTGGGTTTTCAAAGTAAGCGGCCAATCTAGGGATATTTTATTTAAAAAAAGGCCATCTGTAAAGAAATGCCAAGCAGGTCAGTAGCCACCCGATACTAACAAAGTAGGTGGTGATTTTCAGCAGCAGCCAGCTACTTTTGATAACCCTGGTGACAGCATCAAACTACACCTATCATAACTTAGAAATTGCACACAATAAATTAATTCTCTTCCAGTTGAAAGTGAAGACCTGTCCCCTTATCATTGGTTTGATTGTGTAGATTCTTTATTTAAGCAAACACCTGCCTTTAGTGACCACTAAATCTTTGAATTTTGGGAAGTTGCTTACAGAAGGTTCAATAAATTATTATTGCATTTTGACAGTAAACTTCCTGTGCTTGATTTATTTTAACTTCCCATTATTTCAGAGGCCTTGCTGTAGGCATTTACACCACAAATTCTCCAGAGGCCTGTCACTTTGTTGCTGAAAACTGTGAAGCCAATGTTATCATTGTCGAGAATAAGAACCAACTGCAGAAAATTCTCAAGGTGAGTAAGTTGGTCTGAATTTTCTGTTGCTCAGTAAGTAGGTTTATTTTTTGTTTCTTGTAATTCTTAACCTGGCTGAGTTGTTGTGGGTACATTACTGACTGTAATCCGTAAACTGCATTTAGTTCTTCTGCATGCTTTGCCTGGTGAACTGCTGGTCTGCTGTCAGAGGTGCAACTTATAGCTATTTTAGCTCCCACCAGACCACCAGACATGTTCTCAAGAACTTGCTGGCTTTCAGATGAAAACCTTGACTCATTTTAGATGATCGTGTCATTTGGATGATGACATTAGACTGCTGTTTGGCCCTGTTCCTTCATCCTTGCATCCCATTAGAAGGATCAGACTTTTGAGTGACTGTTTGCGGAAAGGAATAATGGGATTGATGTAGACCCTCCTGTTGTAACTGACCTTTTTGTGGGTTGCTTATGGAAGAGACTGTTTAAGGGCCCACAGTAATAAGTAGTGTATTGTGTATCCCTGCTGCATCCTATAACGAAGTTTAAATTGAAATAATTCCTTTTTTAAATAAAGTGAATAATTATATTTCTTAAATAATTTACCAACAGGTTTGGGACCGACTGCCACATCTGAAAGCTGTTGTGCAATACCTTGGAGATATTGAAGGAGAAAAACCACCTAATGTATACACAGTGAGTATGAGTGTGTAGATTAATAGTATTAGCCTATTTTTCTGTTGGTTAATTTATCTTTGTGGAATTATACCATTCCAGAAACATTCTTCCAGTAACACTAGCACAAAATCTCCTTAAGTTAGGTCAAAATGAAGGTACAGCTATTTGATCAGAAGAGGCATAATGGATATTATAATTATGAACCTCACCTGCTAGTGAAACAGGTAAATTAGGAAACTTTTCATTATGGAAATAATCATAGAAAAGCAAGCATGTGTTCAGTTTAATAATATCAGGTACGGTTCAATTTGAAAAAGCCTAAGGATATACGTTGTGGAGTTATTGATTCCGTTAAGTCGTCACAAATAAAACTCAACTGGGCTAAGTACGGATATGTCATGGTTCAATTTTATCGTTGGTTTAAATTTTATTTCCCTTTGTTTTGGGGTATGGTAATGTATGTTAATGAGTTTTAAAACATAAGGAAGTAAAAGTTCAACAAGGAAAAAATTGAACCACAACATATACCTCAAAATCATCAATGCAGTTTCCTTTTGTTTTCCTCTTTTTGACATGGTTTGTTCCTTTTTTCACTTTGCTTCTTTACAAGGCTTCCTCTTAAGTTTAGTCTAGAATGTTCATGAATATTGCTGAATAACAAGAGCAACAACAAAACGTGGCCATCTTGATCACTGGCCACTGACCTGAGTATAGTATGTTGACCTAGGCTTTTTTCTCACCATTCCTGACATCTTGAATGTCTAACAACTGAAGTAGTACCACAGAGTCTGCGATGCAGTCATTCCTAACATTCCTTCATATTGGAATTGACCATTCATAGCTTGCATTTTCTTTGTCTTTTGAGACATGTTTACTACTATACCATTACTGAGTAGTTTAAGATACTTTAAATTGAGAGAGGCAGCAGCCAAAACATGTCACTAAATTGAAATGCAAAGTGATTTGCATTCTTTAAAAATGTCATTTTGATTACTTTAATTTGCTCAAATATAGGAAAAGAATTTTTTCTGCGTGGAAGAAGCAGCGTGGCTGAGTGGTTAGAGTGTATGTTGGACTTGCAATTCGGAGGCCATGCTTGTAAATCCTTGGCCATGCTTGTAAATAGCCAGCTGGTTTGCCTCAGGCTGGTTGGGATTCTTAACCCTGTTATGTTTGATTTAAATTATTTGTTTCATGCATTTGCTCGGCCCGTGACTAGCATTAGTGCCATAAATACTACTGAGGATAAATAACAGAATTATTATTCTTATGGAGTTGAAAATATTTGTCGGCGGTGTGGAAAAAGAGGAGGAAAAAGTTTTGGTCAATGGCCCCTATAAAATGTCACATTAGCAACCGTCATCTCATGATTCAAAGTCATGCTGAAACCACAAAATATCTACCAGAGGGGTGATGCATTTGCAGAGGTGTCGTTTTGCATTTTGAATGAGTGTCTGGTACTTGCAGTTGGTGTTTTCTCTATTATGGCACCCCTGGGTCTACCACTAGTGCTGCATTTAGTGGGTGTGGCACATAGTCTCTTTTGTTGTCAAAATCTAATCAGATTAAATTTTAGTTTGAATGATCTTTTCAAATTTCTTATTCTCTTCTGAAGTGCTTGCCAATTTTTTTTCAGTGGAATGAGTTTATGGAACTCGGCAAAGATGTTGCTGAAGAAACTCTTCAAGCAAGAATTGCCAATTTAGCACCAAACAAGTGTTGCACACTTATTTACACTGTAAGTTCATCTATAATAAGTTTTTGTTTGGTCAGAGACAGAACTGTGGAGATTTTTCAGTGGGCAAGTGATTTTTAATGCTGAGTTCAAAGTCAGTTCACCCAATGTAAAATGATTTAAAAAGCTTTCTTTTTGAGATTAAACACTTTTTCAGAGTGATTCATGCAGGGATTGTGGATTGTGTGTGGTTTGTAATGTCAAAAGTTCAAGCGATGCTATGGAGAAAGCAACATTACATGTATATACTTTAGCTTGCTAGACATTTTTAATTTGGAGTTATAAACATTCTTTCAAGTGCTAACCCTCTTTTATTCTTTTTCCCTAGTCTGGAACCACTGGCAATCCCAAAGGTGTAATGCTTTCACATGACAATGTGAGTAATTTAAGCTTTTCTCCCACGCACTTTGACTTAAGGGTTTTTTTGTCCTATAGGTACAATGTATACGTAATTGGCTCGTTCAGTGACTTTCTTGTAGGTTCAGCTCTAGAGTTAAGAGTGGTACGTTGGGTGGGCGGTTACTCCCATTTATAGGCTAGGTAGGTATGTGCTGCCTGAAAAGGGTATGGTTTTTTAAGGGTCTGAACGATCCCTAAATTTTGCCCTTGCTGGTTTTGTGTGATCCTAAGATAGGGTACCTTAAAATTGTATCACATAAAATTCAAGTGTGTAAATACTCAGCTGCACAAAAAGCAGATCATTGTTGTCTCCGTTATAACTGAGCTTAATAATCCTTTAGTGTAAAGGGAAAGCAATTAAATATGTTTCTTCTGTTGCCTTTTAAATTCTTAGATTTTGTTTTTCCCTTGAATGGGGTATCATTTTTCTAAATTGGGGCTTAGATAGCATATCAACTTCCCTTTGTCTCATCCTAAAATTAATGGGGCCAGGGTTATTAAAGACCCTGAGTGACACACACCTAATCAAAAATTATGAAAGTACACCCACCACCCCTGGAGTGGTGCAGCATTAGAACTGAACTATTTCATTCACTGCGTTTTATAACTTTGCATATCAGGTACTGTGGACTGCGGACTGTGCATTGAAGCATGTTCATGCTGGTGAGAAAGGTCCAGAACATGTGGTCAGTTATCTACCTCTGAGCCATATTGCTGCACAGGTAAATAGAAATATGCAACAATAAATGTCAAATAAAAGAATTTTATAAATTGTAACAGGGGCACCTGGAATACATTTAAGCTATAAGTGACCTAGTCTGGTAAACTACTAGCTTACTGCCGGATTTTTTGTTCTAACTTGCCACAAGTGTCTAGGCTTGTGAATCAATGGGAGGACATCTAGAGGCCGTACACATGTACCTGGCCCTTACCAGCTAACGTGCTCTGTGCTGTAGTGGTGCCCCTGGGCCCACCTGTATTACTTTTGCCTTTAGGTGACAAAAATATTTTAGTTAAAATTTGTTTTGGCATGGAGAACATAACATTTTTTTTTCATTTTTTTTTTATTTTGTGCTCTCTTTTCCAGATATTGGACATTTATATGCCAATCAATCTTGCTGGTTCTGTCTATTTTGCGCAGCCAGATGCACTAAAGGTACACGCAATTTGTATTTACTCATCTTTCCACAATCAAAAATAGTCAGAGTTGATTAAGTACCACCACTAAGAAATGATTACTCACGTTATATTATTACGAAATAACATTCTTTCTTTTACATTTTTGTCACAGGGCACACTTGTTCAAACCCTGAGGGAAGTCAGACCAACATTGTTGTTTGGAGTACCAAGGTATTATAATAGCACAAGTTTGCCTTTTTTGTTGTAAGCTTTTTGAAACATTTTTAATACATAGCCTTTCAGCTGTGATGTTTAAGCTTTAGAAATTACAGTTGAAAAGAAAGTATTGTTAATGCTGCATAAGGCAGACCAAAAACCGACTTGACCAATGGCATTTAATTAATGCAGCAAATTGTGACCACAGAAGTGGCATTCAGCACTTTATGTGCATTTTGGGTTCTCATGTACATGTGACACTGTGTAGCCTGAGAAAATCAATCACAAGCACTACCCAGATCTGGGTAGTTGTGACAGTTCATCAGCATGGAATTTCTGTAGCCATTCCTGAGATGTCATTTCTTTAAGAAACCAGTGGTGGTGTTGCAAAATGACTGCTTTTTTTTAGACTAGACATTGCCTTGTCTTTGCTAGTGCTGAATCTGCCATGAATGCCCAAATAATGTGACAAGATAGACGACATATCAATTGGGGTTATCCTCGGTGTAAAAACCTGCAAAGTTTTGCTTTGTTTTCTAGCTAATTTATTATCTTTTGCTCTATCGTGTTGACTTCTCAGTGGCTTCTTTGTATTATTATTTTTATGTCACTCATGAGTTTCACAGGTTTTTACACCGAGTATGAGCCATCACTTGTCAATCCTTGTATGTTCCCCATTCCTCAGTTAATGAAAACCAATCTAATACATTATTCCTCTTGAAACAATGCTTTTGTCAACAGAGTGTACGAAAAGATCATGGAAAAGTTAAAGGAACTCAGCCAGCAAGTGACTGGAGTCAAGAGAAAGATTGCTAACTGGGCAAAGGGTGTGGCCCAACAGGGGAACATAAACCTTGAACAAGGGTAAGCTGTTATGAGAGCCGGGTCAGGAGCAAAAACTGCTGAAAGCCAATATTATTTTAAGGAATTCATGTGTAAGAGTCGGTTGAATTAGAGCGATTTTCGTATGACCTTGAAATAAAAACGCGCGAACAAAACAGAAACAACAAACGAATGGAAATAGAGCGATTTGATTGGTTTATCGAACGGATACAAACGCGCGTGGCTTTTGGTTGGTTAAGCGAACACTCGCGTAAAAAAACTTCATGCCCGAGAACTTTCTAGAAATCAATGGATCCTTCGCTTTGACGTCATACTGCAACACGATTGGCCAATCGAACAATGCCTTCTCCATATTAGAGTTTTCTTTGGCGGGAAAACGAAGAGTCCATGTTTTGATCTTTTCATCCATTGGCTTATGAAACAGATGACGAACACTTACCGAAACCATTTTTCAAGGTCATACGAAAATCGCTTTATGTAAGGGGACTGTACTGAAGAAAGAGTTTTCTTTTAATGAACAGACTTAGTGAAACTGTGAAAGGTTTGAACCCAGAACCGGATGATCAAACTCAACCTACTTTTGATACTTAGTGAATTTACCAGCAGTTTTTACTGTTGATAAAGCCCCCGGAAACGAATGGAGTGGCAATTCACTCAATAATGTATGCAGTGTAGTTTGTATTCGCAGATCAGGTGGTCGAAAGCTCGCGTTTTTTAACATTTGTATCCAGAGAAAGTTTCTTTGTATTTATAAATGATCTATACTAGCTGTGGCTCTGCTACTTTTTTTCAAGCATAGTTTTTGTTATCATGTTGACGTTTTATACACTCATGAGTTGGAACTCAAAAGAGAACTAGTGCAGGCATATGATATTCAAAGGAGACATTCCTGAGACGCACTTTGAGCAAATATCGAAACGAAAAACATTTTATAATCTTTGTAGGCTGCTTACCTACAGTGTAGACCATGTCTCAAGACAATCAGAGGACCACCAGATCTTTTTAAAGTAATTTTCCTCCTGTTTTGTTTTGTTTTCCAGACGCTCTGTGCCTTTTGGTTGGACCCTGGCAAATGGACTGGTCTTGAAGAAGGTACACGCCCTTATTTTTCAGAAAACATTTTATGACAAATCAAGTTCCCTGCCTCCTCGTCAGGCACTTCGTTTTCGCGCACTTTTGTCGTGAACAAAGGTGAGTGCGAAACGTGAGGAACTGGTGACAAAGCGTGGGGGACCACCAGATTCCCGCGCGTAAATTTACATCGAGAGAGAGAGACGTGTGGCTATGAGGCAGTCCAGTTCCCTTGAAATTCTTCCCCAATGCACCAAGAGAAATAACTGACAAAGAGGTGTCAGTTGGTTGGTCAAACGCAGGTATTTTGCCACAGGCTCAAAAGTTAGAACCACCTTTTAAGAATCCATCATTCACTCAAGGTGTGAAAACGTTTATTTTTCTTTTGATAACGGCCACCTTCTTGAACGTCCAATGTGTCTAATTGAGTAATGTTTTATGATGGTTTTTTTATAATGGGAAGTCTCATTTTTTTCTCAGATTCGACTGGCTTTAGGGCTGGACCGCTGCAGGCTTTGTTTCGTGGGCGCAGCTCCCGTTACCTTGGAAACCCTTCGTTATTTCCAGAGTATTAACGTGCCGCTGTACGAACTGTACGGCATGAGCGAGTGTACTGGCCCAATGACAGTGTCCATTCCTGGTCATATCACATCTGGAAGCTGTGGTATAGCCATGGATGGATGTGAAATGAAGATTATCAACGAGGACGACGATGGAAATGGAGAGGTGAGATTTAACTAAACAAAAGTACAATTCCCAACTCTCTGTACTATTCGCCACTACAACCCTTTAAACCCTAATATCAAAATTGAGATTCTCACTAACTGTCTATACTTTTTCAATAGAAGTCGTGGGGAGAATTTGTTGAAATATCAGTTACACTCATCTTCCCTGATCGTACACTCTGTTCTCATGACCACCGTTTTCTAAAGCCTTGATATTAAAAGGAGAAATTTCATGCTGATGACTCTAAGGGCTTAAAGGGTTAAAAACGAGAAGGGAACTAGGCCGAGTTCACTTTCGCAAAGACTTCTGGGACTGTTGTTAGGGACAGGGAAAGGGAAAAAAATTGGCCAATAGCTGACCGGGGCGTGTCGAGAAACGATCCCAGAAACAGTTGCGGGGTGCATTTCGGCTTCAGTTCCCTTTTTGTCTCCAAAGTGGTGAATAAGGTGACGCTTAAATGTTCAAAATTCAAGCGGAACTACGAGCTTCAGGCAAATTGTTTCCATTTAGACATTATCTTTTATTCACATAAGAGTCAGTATGGGCAATAGAAAACTGTTTCTGTACGTTATTCGCAAACGCGTTGTAGAAACATTTTTCTGAGAAAATCGCTCTCAAGAGACTGAGAAAAGCAAATTGCGCTATCATTACACCATTTCCGTGGTCTACAAATTTTTGACTCTATTCATAAATCAGTCCGGTATGGAAAACTTTATTAACAAAGGGTCGTGCTGAAAGGGAAAAAAAACTGGTTCTCGTCAGTTCAGTTCTAGCATGGATAATAGAAAGACTGGAGTCTTTCTATTATCCATGGTTCTAGTAGAAATCAGTGTTCTCCTTATCAGGCGGTAACCGGTAAAATTTACCGCCTGAAGTAATACCTCTTACCGCCTGCAGGTTTACTAAAATTTAAAAAGAAGCGTTAAAAATACGCAAGCGCGTTGTGATCCGATCCGATTCTCACAAGTAAATAAATGAATATATCGAAAAGCACTAAAGTATACACAGCTTTTCTTTTTATGGGCCACGCATTTTGGAAAGAGTGCATTGAAGACAGAATATAATTATTGGAATCAAACATTTTAAATTGTTGTCTAAAGAAAACAACAGCCAATTTGCTTAAAATATAGGGAATCACGTTTCAGAAAACGTAGCTCCAAAATTTCGCAACAAGGGCCGAGCCATGTCCCGCACTCTACTATCCCCCCTCCCCCCCGGAAAGTGCGCCTCTGGCACATATCCTTTGCCTTACCGGCCATGAATCGTCCCTTACCTGCTGAGCTAAAATTTAGGGAGAACACTGTAGTAGAAAACGTTTCTCACTTGTCTTGCTCAGGACGTACCACACCTCCGTTAAAGGAGCTGTGGGCACGAAATGTTTCAACATTCAAACAGTGGAAGAACGGCCATATCAACCTCTACTCGTGTGCCTTTCCCCCGCGTGTGATACGCTTTCTCGCACTCTATTTCTTTCAAGCAGCGGCTTCTTATACTAGAATTAACACAATGATACTTAGTATGGTTAATTTATAAGCGCACACAGGGTTGTCACTAAGATTTCAAGTTGCCAGGTAAATACAACATGTAGGTGGGGAATTAAACCGCTAGGAATTTCTTTTGGTTCTATTTTTCTTCTATTTTCTCATAAAAATAGCCGGGGGCCACATTCATACTAGCCGGGGGAAATCCCCGGCCCCCGGCTCTTAATGACAACCCTGCGCACATCTTTCTCTCTTCCGGTGAGCTAGAAATGATTGCTTTCAACATTTGGATTCACTCTTTGCTTGATAATATTCAGATTTGTATGAAAGGGCGCCATGTTTTCATGGGTTACTTGAACAATGAAGAGAAGTCAAAGGAAGCGTTGGATAGTGAAGATTGGCTTCACACAGGCGATATCGGGAAAATCAACGAGGTGGGTACTTCTTTGCAAGGGAAGCTTAGCATCATATGGCTATAGTTATAGCTTGTCCGGAGACGTTTTTCTTTTTTTTCGAGATTCGCGAGTGCGCGATAACGAGCAGGGAATGCGAGCACGGAGCCCTCACACCACCCCCTTCCGCCCGCGGTTTTGATTTTCATATGGCCCCCGCGGTTTTATCTCGTATGCGCGCTCGACGATCTCTAAAGAGAAAATGGAAGGTTTGTGAACAGGCTACTTTAAATGATGGCGTCATTGGGTAGTGACGTTAATCTATTCCCCTTGTTTCTTTCATTCTTGCTTGTCAATTGGCGGGGTTGCCGGGGGGGGGGGGAAGTGGGAGGGTCAGCGCCAGGGCCAGGGCCATATCAGTGGATTGAGTGGGAAAGGGCTCACAATAAATTGCGTTGCTTTGGTGTCACTGCATCGTCCTTTAAAACTGTTAAAAATAAAAAAGATAATATTTGGCCGACTTTTCTGGAAAGTGCGGTGTCCGGGATGCGGAGAGCGGAGTGTGTAAAAATGCGGAGTTGCTAAGTAGTCTAAGCCACTCAAAATAATTCATCTTTCTCTTATATTGACTAGTTTTAATATTAATTCTACCATTCTCATGGAACCATAATCGAACTGTTTGTTTACTTTTTCCTTCTTTAAAGAAAGGGCAACTGTTTATTACTGGACGCATCAAAGGTGAGTGAACTGTTGTATTCTTGGTTTTCACATGACGTCACCAAATTAAAAAAATAAATAGACAAATAAAGCATAGATCCTCCTGAATTTTTACTTTCAGGAAGTGTTAGAGCTGCTAAAAACTTATATTTTTACAAATTTTCACTGCGAAAGGGTTCTTCGTTTTGTGATAGAGTACGCTTGAACAGGCCTTTTGGATTAGTTGATCACGTGATCAACTTTTTGTAAACACGAAAACAGTTCGCTTTTGAAACATTTTGTTAGCAGGAACTGAAAGAGCACATTGAAATTAGGTAACCTGCAAATTTCCAGCCGGATATCTCAAAAGGAGCGATCGCAACGGTCGAAAATTAGAAGGATTTGTATGGGAAAAACAACTCTTGCCACCCAGTCACTTCCATACAATCCCTTGTAAATTTGGAAATTTTCGAACTATCGTAAAATACATCCTTAAGCATTATGAGGCTCATATCTCCTTTTTATTCATAACAGGCAATTTGAACCCTTAAATGTATAAGGGGAAGATTTAACAACAGTTAAATTAAAAGTGTCGAAAGTTATGAGGATTTGTACGTAAAACCACTCAAGCGTGACTGGGTGGCAAGATTTTTTTTCTCATACAAATCCTTCTAATTCTCGGCGGCCGTTGTAATCACTCCTGTTGTGATATACGGCAAAAAATGTTCAGGTTACTTAATTTTAATATGCTTGTTCAGGTCCTGCTAACAAAATGTTTCGAAAGCGAACTATTTTGGGGGTTTACAGAAAGTTGATCACGTGACCAACTATTGCAAGAGGCCTATTTCTAACCTTTTGCGTGACACGGCATTAACGTGGCGGCCGAGGGAGCTGTCATGGAAGTTAAAAAGTGACTTATTTTGGGGGATTTTGATGTTATAGCCGTTCTTTCTTCCATCGCGTCAAATCCTATAGTTTTATGTTTATGCAGAAGATTTCCGGGTTCAAAAGTTTCCACGTCCACGCGTATCCGGATTCAGATCGAATTTGCACGTCCACGCGTATCGGGATTCACTGTAGTACGCAGGACTCCTCAGGAATATTGGCAACAGAGCATGCGTCGTAAAGCGCACGAAATTTGCATCCTGCAAGATGCATCGACGGGTAAAAGAGAGAAAACCTGGGAACGAGGTTGCCATCTTAAATACAGTATTCACTGTAAAGAACTGGGATCGATCTTGTTACGTCACCGGAAAAAATCTGGATTTAGCGTCTGCACCATTCCGGATTCATAGCGTATTCAAAAATTTCCACTCTAGAGAGCGGATTCAAAAAGTTGCGGATTCGTACGCCGGAAATAGTTGCGGATTCAAAAATATGCGGATACTTGTGGACGGGGTCTTAGTCGCGGGTTTCCATTTTTCTCGCAGAATTAATTATCACTGCTGGCGGCGAGAATATTGCTCCAGTCCCCATCGAAGACGCCATCAAAGAAGAGGTGCCTTTAATTAGCAATGTGATGGTCATTGGTGACAAGAGAAAGTATCTTTCCTGTTTGGTTACGTTGAAGGTAAGAGCAGTATACGCTTTTTTGAAATAAATAGAGTCTTGAACTTTTACGCAGTAACTCTTTTGGCCCGTCTCGCAACGATCCTTCCAAAGAGGAGTGCGTGATGATCCAGTAATTATGCAGTTTTCAACATATCCTAGCATCCACTTCTTACTGTTGCTTGTCACGTTAGGATCCTTCCCAAGGAAGAGCGCGTTATGAGTCAAAAGAACTTTTGAATTGGAGGCTAAACCGTAGGCATTAACTGTTTGTCTAGAGGTTTTGCTTATCGTAACGACCCTTCCCGGATCCATGGAGGAGTACGGTGCGTGACGAGCTAAAACAACGGTTTATGCAGGAGGTTAATCTGCGTGCTTCAATAAGTTTTTTAATGTGATTTTTTTCGTTACCCAGGTTGATGTGGACCCAGATACTGGAGAGCCTTCAGATAATCTCACTGAGGTTGCTGTAAAGTTTTGCAAATCTCTCACTTGTGAAGCAAAAACTGTTTCGGGAATCTTGTCAAGTAACGATGAGAAAATAATGAAAGCAATTAAAGAAGGCATCGACCGGGCAAATGCCAAAGCGGTGTCCAGAGCTCAGAAGGTGGGTAGAGTATTAAATAGAGTCATTCTTAACCTATCCTAATCTCGTACCCAGATCTCACTCTGTTTTACACTTTCCCTTGGCCGTGGGAGATTTGGGTACGAGATTAAACTTATCCACTAACAGACTCTCCATACTGATCACCATACTTTTCCTCAACGAAGAAGTTGGGAGAATTTGTTTGAAGATCAAAGCATTTTTCCTAAAAGAGATGGATTTTGACATCGAAAGAGGACTTTTAGGACGATAGATTTTGATTTTAGTGTGTTTTTGAATGAAATGAATCGTTTTTTAATGGAATTTTTTTTTTCGAATATATGATATTTTTTAATGGAATGGTTTTTTTTAAAAATCGAAATGAAGTGTCTCTTTTTTTAATGGAAAGAATTTTTTCCTTTAGTGAACATTTCATTTATTCTCATAACCTACTCTTTTGATTATTATTTATGTATCGATATTGTTGTGAGAAAATTGATGTTTGGTGCTCTTTGGACTGTGATCTCTGAGAATACGGATAAATAACTATCCAGTGGTTAAGTGTTGGGAAAATTGATAGCGTTATCCATTGGATACCGCAAAAATTCCGAAAATTAGCCCCCTTCATGTATAAGCCCCTCCAAATATAAGCCCCCCAAAATCGTAGCGCAAAAAACCCTCCGTTAAATCGCCCCTCCGAATATAAGCCCCCCGGGAGGCTTGTACTTGGAATTTGCCCTCGAACACAAAATAAAACAAAGCAAAAATGGTAAATTCCCTTCCCACTGCAAGCTAGCTCAATCGATTTTGAAACGCAAATTTCCCTCCGTACATAAACCTCGCCGAATGTAAGCCCCTCCAAAAATAAGCCCCTCAAAAAGGGCCTTTGAATTTTAAGGTAGTTATTTAACCAGTGGATAGCGTTACCCACCGTTTGAACAACAGGGGCTTGGGACGAGTAGACGTCAATTTTGTGTCCCTGTCTTTAGAGTGTGCAAGATCATTAAGAACCCTCTTTTTTTCTACCTGTGACGTAAATTTTTCGCTCCACTGAATCTCCTTTTTTAGGTGCAGAAGTTCATCATTTTAGAAAAAGACTTCTCTATCCCTGGAGGAGAGCTGGGTAAGAGTTGCCCGTTCACTTTGTTGTCGGTATGAGGAAGTTAAAGCAACTAAGACTGCGGCAGCAACGGGGACGTCATTATTAAAGTGTATTCGCGTTGTTTTAAAAATTATGGTGGTTATTTCAACTGGCTTTATTGGTCAAATGTTGGCGAGTTTTCCTTAAGTTAAATTTTTAAGGAGCACACAAAGTTTAAAAATAGTGTTTATGTCCTCTATAATACATCACACTTGAAAGTCAAGGTGAAAAGGTTTTAAGTTGTAGTCGTGCAGTGACGGCGAAGAAATGTCGGTACAAAAATGCCTGATGCACCGTGTGCATAGTTGTTGTTTAGTGGTTATTATATCTATTGTTTTTCGACGTCCCCGTTGCCATCCCCGTCGGGGTTGCTTCACCCTTTAAGCCCCAATGTCCACATACAAATTCTCCAAACTGATCTCTATACATTTCCTTAAAGAATAAGTTGAGAGATTTTAATAAAAGATCAAGGCGTTTTCTCTTGAGTGGTCATTTTATTAATTCTCATAACGTATCTCTTGACAATGTATGGATAATGTTTGGAGAAATTTGATCTTGGTCACTATTGGGACCCTCTATAGTATGAACGATACACTACTCTTGACCACGATTTTCATATGAAAGTGGAAGTAGCCTGCGTAGCAAGCGTTTCTGTGCTGTTTAGGAGCAAACAACGAGGAACGAGAGTCAAAGACCGCGCGACAAATGGCGCAAGTAAAAGAGCGGGGAGGGGTGGGGAAGAAAGGAAGGAAACGCTTTCATTTTTTGGCTCTCGTTTCATTTCTCGCTCGGTCAAAACCGAAAATCCCCTTCCTCGGTCTTTCTTTGCTCCGAAACCTAACGGAAACGCAGGCTAAAGTGGAAGTGGTCTTCGCAGTTGAGTAATCAATCTAAGCGGTTGAAAAAGATCCTAAAAAAAAAAAATCAGGCTTGACCAGGAATCGAACCCTGACTTTCGCAATTGACCGGACGCAATTCTCTATCCATGGAGCTAATCAAGCCAACTGAAGAGCGGGCCATTGCGAGTTCGTAATACTGTTTATTATATAAACACCAATGAAATACCAAGTTAGCTGTGAAAATAACATGTTATGGTGATATATTGATATTGAAAATGACACATCAGCAACACAATACATAAATTAACAGAATACTTATACATTTTTTCCAGGTCCCACCCTCAAACTGAGGAGGCCGATTGTGTCCAAGATGTTCAAAGACAAAATCGACGCCCTTTACGAGGACGAACACCATTGAAATCAAACCGTGATATAATGATTTTTTAAAAGGAAAAGACTGCTAATATAACCAGTGCGCATGGCAAAATGCGGCGAATTCGCTGATATTGTGCTCACTTTATTATGAAAGCAGTGCCGTGTGAGATCTTGATTCCAATTCATTCGTACAGTTACTAAAGAGCGTCGTCACATAATTTGGAGACTCTTTGCAATCTATCAATTACCCAAACTATTGTCGAACCACTCAAATAACGGTAACCTGTAAAGGGGATGGGGGGGGGGGGGGGGGGGGGTCAGGTTTTAGTGCCCCTGAAAATAAGAGGGAATGTATCTAATCAGTGTACTGGGTCAGAAATGATGGTTGTGGTAGAGAAAGGGACCGTTAGAAGAGATTCGACCGTGTTACCGAGTTGACGAAGCAGATCAATCTGGTTTTCAACACTTGTCGCCCTATTGCTCAGTTTGTAGTTTCGAGTGAGCCTGGGTCGGTTTTGTGTCGAATTGCAACATGGGAGTGGCTGACGCTATTTCTTTTTTTATTGGCTAGTCAGGCAGGAGACTGGGTTAAAATTCATATCCCAAAACAATCCAACAGTTCAGTTCGACACAAAAAGGGTCTTGAATACCAACATAAAATTGCCAGTGAATTCTGATTTCACATCAGTTCCGTGCCCGAAAATGTAGCAGTATTTGGTTAAAAAATCTTCCGAGACAAGAACGGGGTACGTTTGCATACCACGCCAAATACCTATATACCCGTTATTTCTGTAAAGAGCTTTTGCTGGCTCGCTAATGTTATACTTCAACTTGTAAAAGAAAGTAAAGTATGATTCAGTAACGTTCAAATAGTTGGCATAGATTCTTTGAAACGTCATTCAATTAAATTGTCGCTGATTTTGAAGCCGAACTTAAAAGAAGTGCACCGTCAGTAAGTACTTAGTAATAGTTTCATAATGCATGGTTATAACTTTTGTAACACGCCTTAGAATCACATCAAGAAAGGGATGCATGTGATAAGTAAATCTCGAATCTTCAACCCGATCACTCACTTTTGTCATAAAGAAAACAATAATTTGTACGTGTAATAATTGCGTGGTAATTAAAAGGTGTGGCGTTTAATCCCAAGGCATTCAGTGTTTTCTTTTTATCAAGAAAAGGACCACAGATTAGCTAGAAATTAAGTATTCCATCAACATCTCTGCATGAGATGCATTACTTAAAAAGGGTGTAGGCCCTTCTATTGTACGTCCGCAAAATAACTTATTTTGTCTTTTTGACCGTCAACCCTGTAAGCAAGAAGGCCTGATTACCCTTCATTGTTTTTCTTCTGAGTTTGCATAAACGCAGAGGTGTACAAACGGGGTGTTTGGCCAAAGCCTTTAAAGATGGGATTTATCATTAACGAACAAAATTATGGCTAGGCTGCGTAAAAAGGTTTCATTCTTTTCGTGACTAAAACAAAAAGCCAACAAAACATAAGAACTTCTTGTGCTGATCGAGACATAATAGCTCGGTTTACATAATTGGCTTATGGAAGTAGACGGCCTTTTTTGCTGCAGTTCTTAAAGTTCTTCGATCACAAGTTATTTTATCCCAGTCATTCAATGCCAGAGAAAGAGACATCGGTTGACTTGGCTGGCTCGCCTGTTCTCCATATTAACACCTCCCAGCTACTAATCTTTACCTTTACCTCACGAGAAAAGTTTCACGTTGTCCCCAATTAACAGAAAGGGGGCCCATTGACCAACGTCAGGAAAGCCGTTAACTCTCATCCATTTCATTGTCTGGTGAAGACCTTCACTTGCGCTTCTTCCGCGGGCAAGGCAGGCGTAAAAACGATTCATAAACTGCTCGGTTGCTTCGTCATCTATAGCCCACAATGCCACCAACACTGAGCGCGCACCGGACGCCAAGAATGCGCGAGCGATTCCAACAACTCCCTCAACTCTGACATCTCCACGTGCACTGTGACAGCAGCTCAGAACCACCAACTTGGCTTGTAGGCGAACTTTTAAAATCCCATTCGTGGAGCGCACGGGGGTGAGGGCAATTTCACCTCTCTCAGCATCTCCGTGAGCAGCAAAATGGATCAGACTTACTGAATGCATCCTTTGAAGCACAGCCCGCTTAGTTGCGTGTTCTCCCAGTAAAGGCTGGACACCCAGCAGTCTTCCAATCCTTTCTGCTTCTCTTCTTGCAGAAGGTAATGGCGTTAGGCTCATAATGCGCCCTTGGTAGACAACTTCTCCAACTTGAGGGTCGCCAACTATCAATGCACCAGAACCACTGTGATAGCTCACTAGACTGTCCTGAATAAGCTTCAAGGTAGTCAACGAAGGAGCGATGCGGATCCGGTAGGTCTCTGATAAATACCTTCCATTTTCATCTTTTAACGCTGCGAATGGAACGTTGAACAAGCAGCGATCTGGGACAATGATTATTTCGGGTTCATGGAGCAAATCAGCCACGGGAGAGATGATCATTTGGTAACCTTGACAAAGGTCCGGTTCGGGTTCTGATTCTTCGTTTCCGTCAGCTTCTCTAAGGCGCAACGCAGCAACTTTATCCTGAACTGTGTTCAGCGACGAATGAGCTGTTGGTCGCCTCTCAAACACGGGACTCAAAGATCGATCTTCACAATTCTTCAAAGGGGACACGGAAAATCTTCTAAACTTAGCAAAAAATTCACTGAAATTTCTTATTGTTCCAACTCTATCGAAGTCTTTACACACGTTTATCGTTCGATATTTGACTCCAGTTGTCTTCAGAATCCAGAAGGACATATCTTGCTTGACGTAAGAAATGTATAAACAAACACAGCTCGGTTCCTTGTTCATTATACGCTCAATTCCACGCATTGACTTTGGAGTGACTAGGAACTGTTTTCCAAAGTACTGAATGGCCATTAAATGCGCCAAAGACCTGGCTCTGGCCATTTCTACAATGTGAAGAGCTTCCAGAGGATTTTTCTTACTCAGTTGAATAGCTTTCTCGTGACATTCTTCAGCCTTTGAATATTCGCCCAGGGGCTCAAACACAGCTCCTAAGTTTCCATAACTTGCAGCTTCTCCTTGTCTGTCACCAGTTTCCTTTGAGATCTCAAGTGCCTTCATGTGACAATCTCTTGCCGTTACGTTGCTGCCTAGGCTTTGCCACGTAGATCCAAGGTTTCTGAAGCTTGCTGCCTCTCTTTGCCTATCGCCGATCTCCTGGGTGATTGTTAGTGCTTCCGCATGACATTCTAAAGCCTTTCTGTTTTCGCCAAGGAATTGCAACGTAGTTCCAACGTTTCCGTAACTGGCTGATTCTCCTTTCCTGTCTCCAATTTCTTTAGCAATGAAAAGTGCTTCATCGTGATAATCCAGTGCTAATCGATGTTTATCAAGGCAATGCAACGTTTCTGCTACGTTTGTGTTACTAGCTGCCTCTCTGTTTCTGTCGCCACTTAATACCGCAGCCATTCGTGCGTCCTCATGACATCCAATTGAATCTTCATATTTGCCAAGGCCCTGTAATGCATTTGCAATGTTTGTGCTGCCATCTGCTTCTAGACCTTCATTACCACTTGCTGCTGCAATGAGGCGTGATTCCTCGTAACAGTCTATAGCCTGTCCATGTTTGTCCCAACCACGCAGCGAATTTCCAATGTTTGTATACACCGCCGCTTCTCTATCCACGTCGCCGGTAGTTACCGCGGCCATAAGTGCCTGTTCATGACATGCCATTGCCTCCTGATGTTTACCGAGAGAATGCAAAGTATTTGCCATCTGTGTATAAACTGTTGTTTCCATATGCGGATCCCCACCAGCTATTGCATCCATAAGCGCTTGGTCGTAATATTCCATTGCCTCCCAATATTTACCCACTGACTGCAACACATTGGCTTGGCATAAGTTGCTCTCTTCGTCTTTAGCAAAGCCCCGTTTTCCTGATACCGTGCGTTTTTTGCTCATGATAGGTTTAATTTTATGTTTAATGCTCCTGGCACACCAAAGGAGGGAAGCCGTTTATTACATGTTAATTGAATTCGATATTTACTGTTGGTAATGGCAAGACTAGTTCATCAAAACATTGAACAGTTACGAGTAATGGCCATACTTTTCCGCATCTTCGTTCCTGTGTGGCATGTGTTCCAAATGATTATGTACTCGATCGCAAGATCATTGTCACAGTGGTACCATGAGACCTTTCTCTAGTAAGAAAAAGAAAATTAACACTCACGTGACTGTTTTATAAAAGCTGACAAGTGTTTCATAATTTCATTAATTAAGAGGTTTTTAAATTTTTCTATCAAAAGGAAGATCGATATTGCAAACGCACAGCCACCAAACATGTATTACGGCCCAGCTTACAAATGAGAATTGTTGTTGGGTAACCAAAATATTATAAGGGATTGTATAGGGGTTTTTGTAGGGGTCAAAAATAGCGAGAAAAATACATCAGAATTTCTTACCTTTACTTGTCTTGTTTTATTTAGGGTGTGTTCTTAGCATTTTTGGCCGTTTCAGGACCGATTGCAACGAGTTTTGGTTCTGATCTGCAGTTGTTCTTTTCGATTCTCTCTAGACTATATATCATTCATAGAAAGAACAACGGCAAAACCTGAAACGACCAAACGTGCTTACCCTGCTAGCAGAGTCGCTTCGAGGCCGAAAGATCGAACCGATTCTGCTAGCAGTTTAAAAAATGCTGAGGACACAACATAAACTAGACTCGCCGATTGGCGACTTTAACTGAACTGCCATAAAACTAGCTGTACAGCCGACCAATGCGTGACATATAATCTTATGTGAGAGTGAACATTGTACCCTTTAGTTTTGGAAGACTTCCGTAATTATGTCAAAATATCGCTTAGAGACGCGAGAGAACCTGCGCCGAAATCTGTGACCTTAAATCTATTAAAGCAAATCTGTAGACAACTACATCGAGAGTGATTATTTGTGATTATTTGTCGGAAACCCGTTCACGACAATCTAGACTTCTCAGAATAACTGTCCTGCATGAAAGCGGTAAGTTAACCAGAAGAGACAGCAAACAGCTTTGAAAACTCATCAAGATACACGGGCCTTATTCAACCGGGACTGATAGAGATGATCAATAGATGATAATCTATAAATTATGGTAGACATGAAAACGCACTGTGCCAAAAGATAAAAATATTTATACGTTTCAAGATTCTTTCATAGTAATTTAATGACAGACTGTCGTTAAAAGGGCATAGTGCTGCTGATACCATTCTACTTCCGGTATTCACGTGTTGGCTTCGATTATTTTGTACGGATGCTGATCATCGGGATTCATTGACAGGTATAACAGTCTTGAAAACTAACGAAAATTGGATCAACCTACACTCTCGTCTTCCATTCGAATTTCACTAGGCACTGAGTTGCTAAACAGCAAGCTGAAAATTATAAAATTTTCTAGATGGTTGTGAGTCGAACGATGCCCGTCAAAATTCAGTGAAATTCAACAGTCGCGACAGTCATCGGTAAGGTCTGTGCTCTCTGTCACAATGCAGTCAGTTTTTTAAATGTTTAATGTTGTAGGCTTTACCAGCTAAATAAGCTAGGATGCAGTATAGTTTGTACTTACCACGTTGCGATTGAGAGAAATGGCGAACATGCACTGATTCCCTGATGTTTCCTAGAAAATCAAACTTAGTTACCAGTCCTTTTAGACCTTTCTCCTTAGAGCCTGGGATCAGGGTTGATAATCGGGATGTCAAATATATAGTAATTAATTGATGATGATCGAAAATAGAGCGCTGTGATTGGCTAGGAGCTTCGCTTTATCCCGCCATAATCACCGGGCGGTGATTATAACATTGAAGGCCAGCAGTTTTCAAAATGGCAGCCAGATTTGTTGATGTTTCGGAGTCTGAGATTCATCAAAAATTTTATTTTCTCGAATAATCATCAATGTAAGTATATTAATCGCCTCAGACTGAAGTCAATTGCCTATAAGAGTTTGGTTTGACCCACTGTGGAATACGCTTCAACGGTTTGGGATCCATACACCGAGCATAACACGGATAGACTAGAAATGGTACAACGCAGAGCTGCACGCTACGTACTACACCGCTATGAAAGAACTGCTAGTGTCAAAGAAATGTTGGAACAACTTGATTGGGAAACTTTAGAACTGCGTAGGAGGAAAGCAAGGCTAACAATGCTATATAAAATGCACTATAACCTAGTTGAGATAAACCATCAGAAGTATTTGGAGCCTGCCGGCCGCTCTAGCAGGCACATGCACAAATTCTCATACAAAGTCCCGGCGTCTAAAACAAATTATCATCTGTTTTCTTTTTTTCCTACTATCAGGGACTGGAATAGCCTAACCCTGAATGTTGTTGAGGCACAAAGTGTAAATTCTTTCCGAGCTAAGCTGAACATGTTTTGATTGTTTGTATTTTATTGTTATTATTTCTTAATATTGGCCGCGGCCGCACTAAGGGACTTAACCGAGTTATTTCCAATTAACTAATTAAAGTTAACTGGTTTAAAATATCAGCGAATGCGGCCGGGTGGACTTCAGTCTTAACCGAGTTTTAACCGGGTTATGCAAA
Organism: Porites divaricata; assembly: GCA_038088405.1. Taxonomy (NCBI): domain Eukaryota; kingdom Metazoa; phylum Cnidaria; class Anthozoa; order Scleractinia; family Poritidae; genus Porites; species Porites divaricata. Next base: position 40,239,802 of record JBBMOI010000003.1, read on the forward strand.
TTAAGCAGAAACAATAGATTTTCCTAACCAGGTTAGGTTTTTTTAAACCACCTCGCGAGGTAGTTTAACGCAGGTTAACGTTATCAATCAGTCAATCATCTCCGCCTACGCGTGAGAATGTTCCAAATTTTGGCTTTCTCATGCATGCAAGCACAACCATTTCGAAAATTACTTCTTTTGCCCCAAGTTCAGCTTTTCTTTCTAATAAACACAACTGAGTTAAAACTTTAAGAAGTCAACCTCTTTTTATCAGTGATACGTGGTCAAATTTTGTTAGTCACTGTTATGAGTGACCCAAGTGAGTGAAAAAAACAAAACCGCGCAACATTGAATAACTTTGTGAAAGTCTAACTTGAGTCCGACTGGTAATAAAAATTAACCCGGTTAACCTCTTTTAACCTGGTTACGTTCCGAAGAATTTTTTACCGGGTTTTTCAAAAACTAACCCGGTTAACTTGCCAAGTGCGGCCGCAGCCATTATTTGTAAGTCCGCTGACCTCTTGCTAAGAATCATCACATCGATGGAGAGCAAGTATTTGGTAAATAAATAAATAAAAATAAATAAAGACGACGTGAATATCGGCGAATAGTCTTCGCCGATATTCACGTCGCCTTCGGCGACTAATTGTTAATCAGCCAGGGCTAACAGCGAAGCTCTCGTTCATATCTGCAGTTTACTCAAACAAAATATAAAATCGTGTAATGCTAAGCGGCGACGGCAACGAAAACAGCCAAAACAAATCAGTAGGTCTCATTAGCAAAAAAAACAACAACAACTTTGCCCGTGCAGCACACTTTTTATGTACATTTCTTTGCCTTGTTTTGCACGACTATAACGAGAAACTTCCAGAAACTTCCTAATTACACGTTTTATGGAGGAAACGTTGTATGTGTTCCTGTTCACCTTTTTCGCTGCCGCTAATTTACACCTTGCTGGTACCCTGCTAGCAGAGGCTTTTCCCTTGTGCTTCTCAGCGTTGTACTGCCATTCTCTTCGCGGTTTTGGCTGCTCGCGTTTTGTTTTGGTTGTTTCTGTGCCGAGGAAAAGACCTCTGCAGACAGCCGTTTGGGATTCCTGTTGAGCATGCGCGAGATGAAAATGCGGTTACCATGGAATTTCTGGGTCACGTGTCGGTAATACGATGCCGCCGCCGGAGTTTGCTCATGTCTTCATGAGTCAATTTTTCCACGGGAAAGACTCGCACTCGCCATGTTGATATAGCGGGCTCGCTTTTGCACAGCAAACTAGTACAAAAAAGATGCGCGAGTCGATAAAACCGGTTCCACAACCGGTTTAGTCATGTGATTACCTCCAAGATCTTGGAGGTATCTAATGCGCATGCTCAACAGGAATCCCAAACGGCTGTCTGCAGAGGTCTTTTCCTCGGCACAGAAACAACCAAAACAAAACGCGAGCAGCCAAAACCGCGAAGAGAATGGCAGTACAACGCTGAGAAACACAAGGGAAAAGCCTCTGCTAGCAGGGTACCTTGTTGGCTGCTAGCATTTCTCATTTCTCACCTCCGCGATAAAATTTTCAAGTTTTTCTTCCAACGAATTTGATATCTAGTATATATAGTAAGAAAAATAAAATTAACACTCAGGGGACTGTTTTATAACAGCTGACAAGTGTTTCATATCTTCATTAATTAAGAGGTTTTTAAATTTTTTTGTCAAAAGGAAGATCGATATTGCAAACACATCCCACAAAACATGTATCACCGGCCCAAACTCACCAATGAGAATCGTTGTTGCATTACAGAACTATTATAAGTGATGGTATAGGGGTTTGACCGCAATACGTACCAACGTGGATATAATTTTAATTCATGGTTGAATGCCATATAGCCACCTGCCCAGATGACCGTATGGCTGACTATGTCATGTAAGACTGCGCATAATACCCCGAGCTATTACAGCTATTTAAAGCTCGCAAAATTATACGTAGTCTTTCTTGAGAGACCGACGCATTCTTCATACAGCCATGGAGTATGTGAGGCAAACGACTATGTGGCATTCAACGATGAAGTGTATCTTGTTGTCCTGTCAAGGAAGATAGTAATGGCGTTGATTTCAGACCAGAGAGTCGTTTAATGACACTTCGTGACCTTAAACAGGAAAATTATGTAAAATGTGTTATATATAATTTAATATTGTAATTCAAATTACAGGAATTTGATGTAATTTTTTATGTAAACATATATGGCTCAATATTTACCACAAGTAATCTCCTATTGGGAGAAACAATTTAGTCGCCTACTTGCAAAAAAAGAGTTGCTCTCATGACAAGGTCTCCCTTGTCAAGAAGGATCGTAAGGACGGTAGAAGCGCCTTAAGGAGTACTCTCCCTCGTTGAACGTCTTCACTTCGTCACGTCGGCATAGAAGGCTAGTTTACGAGCTGAATAGCATCCTTGAGGATGGTACCTCTGGGATGACAATTTCATTTTTATGCTGAGAAGGAATAAGAGGTAAGATTACTTTGATCCTAAGAGGGGTTTTGGTTCTGATAAAAGCCAACCTCAAAAACTGGTGGCCTGACAAAACGGCCGACATTTTCCGATGCTACTATTGGTTTCCCCGCGAAAGGAGCTGAAAAATTCGATACTGATGACGTATCACTATCCAGATCTGGATAGTGACAGGTTATCAGCATGGAATTTCTGTTATTGATCCTCAGACGTCATTTCGCAGGAAACCAGTTGTAGCGTCGGGGAATATCGACTGTTTTCTCACTCCCCAAAACTTGGGACGAGAGAGAAAAAGAAATTTTAGCCATGAAAATTATAGTGGCTGGTCTAAAAATTAGGGAAATACATGAGGAATATGTAATTAATTTTTTGCAACCAGTTATCACTATTAAACAAAGAAAAGACATCAGATATTGTATTTTTATAAACGTGTTTTGAGAAAAGAAAACATTAAACGAATTAATATTTTTCAGCATTTTTTACATGCACTTTCAAGGGCCCGTTTAAATCTTCCCCTTATCTCGTACCCAGATCTTCCACGGCCAGAGTGGGATCTGGGTACAAGATTGAAACTGACCCCACCGAGTTTTAGGGGGTGTTTACATGAGAAAACTCGCACCGGCGCGAGTTTAATACCGCGTTGACTTTTTGATTTCGTATCGCGTTTACATGATGACTGGGTCATTTCACATCTCGTTATTTGAGGGTACACTTGATGTTGATAAAATAAACGTGTGATTCAAAATCGTGAACATTACGCATGCGCTACCCGTTCCAGTCTACCGGCAGACCGATTTCACACCGAAACGGGTGGTCGTTTCGTGTTTACATGATACCGTTGCGAAATCTCGCACCGGAGTGAAATCTCGCCCAGGTGCGACAACCGGAGTGAACTCACGCCGGGGCGACTCGCGCCGGCATAACATTTTGTGGTGGTATCATGTAAACAAATGTAGAGCCATGAGAGGGAACCGGAATGAACTCGCCGCGGCGCGAAAGTCGCCCCGGTGTCATGTAAACACCCATTTACGGAGTTTTACGGGGTTGGACTAGACTGACTCTTGCTGAGCTCTTGAAGAAAACGAACATATGTTTTCACTTCATGTGTACACGTGCGTAACAGGGAAAGTACAAGCTTCAAACTCATTCCCCGAGGCTTCTCGGCCACATTCTGTCTCAGAGGCACGCATCTTTTCATCTTTTTAGCTATTGTCAATTGTCTTAACCTATAAAGTAAATTCGCTTTTTCATTTTTCTCAAAAAAAGAAAGAGAGAAAGAGATACAAAGTTCTTTGGCTTGACACATAGACGAAAACAGCGGCAGTTAACATATACACCAAGTATTGCACTTTCAGAATCAGCAAGGTTGACCAACTTAGAGAATTTCTTCACTCGCTTTCGCCCGTTTTTTATATCGCAATCATCACACGGTGGGAGAATTTGTTGGATTTTGGGGATTTTGGGAGGAAAATACATGTTTAAACCTCGTTCGAGCGGGATGGAACGTTTAATCTCGGCTATCCGTTGGAAACGAAAGGATTCACGCCTACGGTTATTTTTTAAATTTGCCACAAATATTTCAAGAATAAAATGTACGTATAGCTCGCAGCAGAGGCGGGTATGGCTGTCACGGGAGCCTGTCCGCGGGCGAGTGCAGCAGAAAATCCTATGCTTCATGTTCAAGGATTGCTCACAATCAGAAAGGCTGACCAATTTATGCGCATTTCTAACACCGAATATTCGAGAAACGAAAACTTTGATCTGACCCGAATGTTCAACAACAGTGTTTTATTATTCGAATATACCAAACAGCCATGGTTGACTACATCTGAATCATTTTCGTCGTTCCATTATTTCTCATGAATAGAATACAAAAACTAAATGCCAGCTAGCATTTGTACTGATGTAGCTCATAAGCGAAAAATGGAGAACCTATGATACAACATGAAGGTCTTAAAGATTTGCTTGCTCCTAAAACACTCCACTGGTCCAGTTATGTGGCAAATGTATTTTGGATTTTTCTCGGAATTATCCTATCAACAATCTTTCTGGACATTGAAAACAGCGAACCGAGATTTGACTTTCGTTGTGGCTCAATGGCGACAAGGAACTCATTCGTGGAAAGTGTTACGAAGAGTACGATAAACAATTAAACAAATTCCCTGAGTATGGATTCGTGTTTCCTTACGGCTTATGGTATTCGACGAAACGAAACGAAACGAAACAAGTATTGTAACTTGTGAAAATGAAAATCACAGGTGTCCCAAGCTCACGTTACGAGTTTGTTATGTAAATTAACTTTTTCACAAGAGAGTCGGTGTCGCGTTACAAACAACCGTTGAGACTTTGAATGAAAAATACAGTATTGAGATCTCCGAACGAGAGATGAGCATGATTACCAGTATCTTGCCTCGAATCTCAAACGGCACGGAATCAAGACCCTGGCTTATATATGGCACTGATGGTGAGCTGGCCATGGAGAAAGCATTAGAAGGCGCCTTTCCAACGGACGGTGTTCCCCCAAGCAGTGCAAGCATTCATCTCCGTTGTTTTGAGCACCTGAAATGGGATATGATTGCAGAGTTAAAGAAACTTCAGGTTCCTAGGGAGAAACAAAGCGAAATAACTGGAAGTATCCTCGGTGGAGAGTTTCAAGGAAAGCGTTCAAAAGGGTTGGTGGACACAGAAATAGAAGATTTTGAAAACAAGTGGAAACAGATAGAGAAAAAGCTACCCCCCGCATTTTCTGCATGGATGACATCCACAAAAGGACGGCTGAGATCGCATGTTGAAACTATCCGCAAGTGTATGCTAAAATCAGTGCGAATTCACGCCGGTCTCGGCAATCCACCGAACAAATATGACAACCAGAGAAGTGAGGCAATGAACAACGTGGTAAAGGAAGAAGCTATGAGAAAAGAAACTGATCAGGTACACATCCGTGAGCTAATAGAGGAGAGAGTCGTGGAAGATCAAAAAAATGAGATGATCAAGGGAATCACTTGCATGGGCGATTACCGTTTGGCTGATGAATATAAGGAAAAAGCCATTACCCCCCTGCAGTGGACACAGATGACAAGTGATCAGCGGAAAGATTACGTGGAAAAATTGCTCCGCTTGAAGTCACAGAATGTAGGTCATTTGGAGCAGGAGACACCGGCAAGGTCTCACCTGTCCGTTTCGCTCAGCGGATGTGACTTGACAGAGCTACCTCGCACTGTTGTTAAAGATATTTGGGCACAAGCGAATATAATTTTGGAAAGGTACCATGTACTAGCTCTGGAAAATGCCACTTTGTGTGTGACTGAGTTAGACAACAGCTTCACCGTGAAACAAAACACACCGTCGTCATATCGTTGCAGTTGCAAGCGTTTCTTATCTACAGATGGCCTTTGTTAACACGTATTGGCTGTTGCCGAGAAAAAGAAGCAACTTCCTGAATTTCTAAAGCTGTACAAGGAAAAGAGTAACAAAGCGTCCAAAGTCATATTCAAAAATCTCCCCGTCAATGCTGGAGAAAAGCCTTCAAGCAAGCGAAGAAAGGGAAAAAACAACGTCAGCGCAAGGCCAATTACAGAGGAATTAGATCCTCAGAATGTGAGCCACCCGAAGCCTCCTAATTACACCGAGTACTTTCACAACGACGAGCCCTTTGATGTGGTATTCACTGGGTTCGTACACACCTTGAAAGTCCTTGAAAATTGCGGTCAGTGCTGGAAAGTCCTTGAATTTCGGTGCTAACTTTATAATTTAAGTAGAACTCCAAAGGAAAAGGAGCAAACACAGGAAGACCTTCGAGATAAAATTACCTATGTTGTGGAAGAACTAAAAAAAGACATAGAATTAATGCTCTTTTTGAATTGAATAGAGTCCTTGAAATATGGGAAATGTGGCCTTGAAAGTCCTTGAATTTTTTGTTCAAAAACGGGTGCGAACCCTGTATTCACAAGAGACCATCTTCAGGCAAGTCAGTGCACCACATGTGATGTAGCTTTCCCTCGCAGAATGCCTATGGTTCCATATGATCTAGCATTTGTACACAAGGAGCGTTGGGAGTACCCTGTGAGGGACGACAATGGCAAAATTAAGTCACGAAAAAGAAGATGACCAATCGGTATTATTGTCTGCGAACCGAATGCGTGGTGAAACGTCATCCTTACTTCTGGAAAGGGCTCATTCGAATCAGAGATGAAATTGCAATCGAATGGAAGAAAGTCCAAAGAAACTTCTACATGATACTGTCCACATTAACTTTTAGACTGACTGGCTTGCTGGCTTGTCAGTAAGATTTACTTGCTAGTCGAAAAGTCGCAGTGTACGATGACTGAAGTACAACATGCAAGTTAGCCTTTTTTAAAACAGTTTCTCGTGGGTGTATACCTGGGCGTTATTGTTCCTAGCAAATTTTCAAAAGATTCCCAAAGTTTAGCTTTCACTGTGGGGACTCTTTTTCCTTGCCTGAAACTCACATTATTGACATTTAATTAAAAAAACCCTCACTGGCAACTAAATGACAAATAAGTAGATCGAAGATGAACTATAAAGTGAAAAAACAAACAAAGAAAACAAACATGTTGAACTTATCAACAGAGCAAAGCAAACACCCTCAGAGTAACGCCACTTGGCCCACGGCTACTTAAGTCTCTTATAGCTTGCCAGTTTCGGTGTATTAGTGTTAGAGTTAAAGTTCGATACAGTTGTTATCATCGTTGTTGTTTTTGAGAGGCCTGTTTTAGCTATAAAGGATGGTAAGGAGCGAACCTCATCCCACACATATAACCGTTTTCATTATTGATTGATTTAAAGGTTCAAGTTAGCGTACATTAGAATCCGGGATTTGAACAAATAGCTACAAGGTACTTATTTCCAATAAGCTGAAATATTTATTCATTAGGTGATTCTGGAAATTAAACATGTAATGATTATATATAGTAAATGTAGGTGTTATTTCTCTTTTTTCGATGAGGAGAATGCTGATCATACTCTTGGCTTAACTACTGTGAAGACAAAAGAGATGTTTCGATTGCTGCGAGTAGGCGTTGTCTGGTTTCCTTGTTCTGATATGCACTATTTCAGAACAAGGCCAGTTATGTAAAGAATTTGAGAGCATTTTTTCATCATTTACCAACTAAACCCCCGGCGTTGGTACTTTGCGAAGCAAGAAGACTATCGTGACCAAAATTACTTATATTTACCCCGTTTGACACAGCTATGTTCGCTTTACCGGAC